>BGPR01024092.1:0-23599 GCA_013235015.1 Araneus ventricosus | reverse complement strand
AAGGCGACTACATTGCTGAGCACAACCATAATCTAATGTCGGTAAATAAAAAACTTTGCAAGAATAAGGAATAATGAGTAACTATTTCATCCTTTCTCAAACGTCACACTCGCACCAAACAAAACATTTCTCAAATCAACACTGGCACCAACAAAAAATTATTTCACTTCATTTTAGCGCTGTTATGCTGAAGGCTGTGGGTAGTTTTTGGATGATCTTCTTTATTTCCAGATCATTTTTCATCTCATTTATTTATTTATTTTGTCTTTCATTTTCACAAAAGAATATCTATGAAAGATAAAATGGGCTGTAATCTCAGGTCCATTATAATACAAGCTGAAAATAAATATTTTTAGGGCTGAAAGTGAACTTTCTGGATTGGGATTGAGATTCAAAATTGTTGTTGCTTATTCCAGTCCTCAGCTAGGCCAAAATCCGCTCGCCCACAGAAAATCACGAACCAGCGCAGGACTTTCAAAGAGGTTCCTCTTTGAAAAGTAAATCTCTAATAAAATATAATAGAAAGATTATTTTCCCCTCTGCGTTACCGTGCCGTTTTGAAGCTATTCGAGGCACATTGAGAACAGAGGTGGCGCCAGTGGGGTGTCCGGGCCCCCCCTGTCGGGGATGCTGTGCCCCGCCGTCGGGGCAAATTTTTGTACTCTGTCCACACAACCGGCTATTCTACTAGTAGATAAATAAAGATCTGGCGAAAATTTGAGACGGTCAACAATAGGCCTCTTCCCTTGTACAGCATGTCCTGCTCTCCCGTCGGGTGAACTCTATCGCCACACCTGTTTGTGAATATATCTCTTAATTTCCTATGGAATCAATTCAAGTGATGTCACAGGACAAAATTAATTGCTATTGAGTGCTTTTCCTCCAGAAAGATGTCCAATGGATTCCAAAATTAAATCGACGTTGCACATTTCCTAGATAACGATTTTAATTTGCAGCAATCTTTCTCTGCAAATCTGCAAGCTTGGAACAAGATTGACGCGGCAGGAGTGCAAGCTTGAAATAAGTTAACGCAAATGAGTTAGGGATCTATTCTGGTTGTGGTCGTCTAAAGTTTTGCGTCATTTAACACTAGTGTCTTTGGTACCGCTCGGCGAAAGCGATTTCACCTACGTATCTCTTGGCCCCTGCATTGCCTTCTGCAGTTTGAAAAAACGTTGTGCGCTTTCTGACTGAATCTTGGAAAATTTCTCTGCCTACAGCGTTGACGATATCATCAGAGCGCACGTAAAACGTGTCCTATAGTTGTAATCGTATGAGTAATTTCGGTTTACGCGTAGATAACAAGAGAAATTGGTGGGTGAATAAGCTCTATTACAAACAATAACGTGTTTCCTTATCTGAAACAAAATGATAGTAGGATCTTTTACGGCGTAGGTTCATTCTTTTTTTTCCAGCCAAAAGCCAATTTTAGAATTATATTTGCACATCAAAATAAAAAATTTGGACCGGAGATGCAGCATCAGACTATGAAATATGCATTTTTTTTTGAAATTAGATTCTAAAATAATTTTTTTTTTTGCTAAAATTTATTTATTTCCCTTATTCCCAAGTTAACAAAATCCACTGAATTCAATTCTCTGTTTGGATTTATTAAGCCATCAATTATATAATCGCAGATATAATTATTAAAGTAAAATAAGAAATGATTTAAACATTTTTACATATAGAGTTATATCATTTTCTTTCGTCAGAGCGGTATGCTTGGACTGATATTTTATGGCAATTTGTATTGAACAATAAAATTAAAATATACTTAACAAAAAGAACAAATATCAAGTTTCTAATGAGAGGATTTTGTTGCTGAATTAGTTTTCTTGACACCATCGAAGATTTTTTTTATCAGTAGTTAAATTTGAACAATTTTTTATGCGTATTATTTATGTATAAAGTCATAATTATATGAAGAACCATGCTTTACAAGAAAAATACTTTAAAAAGAAAGTGGAAGTTCAAGTAATCAATCCATGTTGCCAGAATGAGATGCGAAAACTGGTAAGCAGCACGTTTCCTAGGCGCATTCTATGTGAAGCAAATAACAAAGCGGCAAAGAATATGAAAGAAATCGCATTCAATTTAAAGAAATAAAATTAAGTGCAAATCAAAATAAATTATTTCCTTCCTTGATTAATGTCTGAGTTCACATTTTATTTCGTTTTCTTTACTAAAAAAGACATAAACACTCAATATATGTAACTTTTCAATTTACTTACTGCATATTTTGAATAAGATTTTTTACAGCATTTTATTTTTAAAATAACATTTGCATTTTGAGGAATGCGTCTTGTAAATAATAGAATATGATGATCTTTTTCATTACTTTGCCTAATAATTTAGTCATTCTATAGAATGACTAGGTAATATATACAATGCCTATGGAAAGTATATAATAAATATCCTATATTTCATTCTTTGCCTTAAAATGACCAGCATTCTATGAATGCCGGCTTTCATTTGTCAATCAAACCTATAAGAAATAATGAAGTGCTCGTTTTCACAATTCCTGGATTAGCATTCATAATATATATAAAAACCCAAATTCCACTGAAGAAATCACGTCGTGTATGGGGCCTGTTGCACGCTAAATCATACGTAATGTCAAACATCCTCATGTTGGTGTGGCGTGGGAAGTTTGGAGAGGGGGACCATTTAGCTCAAGGTGTCGTTCTCCAGTCATCTGACTGTGTTCAAATTAACGATCCCGTCCCAAAAAGCCCTCGTGTTGCTTAAAACAGGACGTTAATATAACTAAACAAACCCTATCAATTAAATATGATGCATAGATGATAGGCCAGGAAGGAGAACGTGAATAATCTCTGATAATTTAGAACACTGACTGTCTAAAATCCAAAATATTATTGTTTTCATTTTTCCATCTAAAACGTATTTCTATTCTAGCTATACTTCTCAAATCATGTAATATAAATGAGAGTAAAAAAAAAAAAGAAAAGGCTTAAGACATGCAGCACATATATCTGAAAAAAAATTAATTTACGACATAAACGCAAAATTAAATTCCAAATAATTTTCATGCTGTCTTCATAAATTCAATTGAATTCGCAGAAAGAGGAAATTATGTCGAAGCGAGTAATTTTATTTTTCATGGATTCACTACGTGACACATACTCTGAATTGATAGTCATTAAATTTATCAATTAATATGATAAATCATGAAACAGTTAAGAAACATATTTCAATTATAAGTAATTCAAAGTAATTATAAAGAAAATTACGAACCGTTTTCTGCTACAATTTCAGTAAAAGCATTTATAAGAAATTAAGAGATTAATATCTTATTAATCCTTACTTGCAAGCCAACTTTTTTTGCGCTTCGTTTGCAGAATGTATAAGAAAATCTTTAATCGTCAAAAAATTCGAACTCGAGATGTTGAACGGTACTCACGTTTAGACCTCCCCCGAGTCCGAAAAACAGATTTTTTGCATCATGCCTGTCTGTGAATCACGATAACTCAAAAACGGTTAGACCAGGAAGGATGAAATTTGGTATTTAGTCTTTTACACAAATTTGTGGTTTCTGGACTTCAAAATTTTGTACAAATCATTCGAAGTCTCATGCTCTGTGTTCATAGTAATGCGATAAGTCTAAAACCTAAAATAAGCTAGATGAATTAAATTTGGTACTGTTAGTTTATCAACAGAAATGTAGGTCCAGCAAATTTTGGATCAAAGCAGTCACAGGGTTATCGTCTGTTGAGTCTGTATAATAACATACTTTTTAACACAATAACTCCTAAACGCTTTATGAGCTGTAATAAACAAAAAATTGATTTCAAATCGGAACATTAGAATCCATATACACACTACTTTAGCATATTGTAAATAAGGAGAATTGGACGTACTCTGTTAAGCGAAATCGAAATCGAAAGGAGTTTTACTATTAAATATATAATATTGATGCAAAAGAATTCTGCATTTATAGGCAGAAAAAGAGCTGTTTTAATTCACACCTTAAACCTAAAAATATTTATTTCTTAAGTTTTTTTTTAGCTAAATCGAAACGCTGTTATGATGTGATAATTGAGAAACTCCTTTAACACAAATCGTCAGTATAAGGAAAGAAAGAATTTGAATAAAATCACTCAAAATTAACGTAGTATAAGTGAAATAAGTGTTTCGATAAATTACACGTAATTATTTGCATTTTATTTTAAAACTACAATTGTACAAAAGTATTAAATGTATGTAACTGAAAATCTGAGAAAAATAATAATTTTTTTTCATTAAAGAAAAAAAGTCTCAATATAAACCTACTGCCGGAAATCAATGAAATTCTAATAATGACAGTGAATAATTCTTGTAAATGTGGAGACGAAATAGTATAAAAATTTTATAGGAATACAATTAAAAAATTTTGTGCAGTAATTCAGAGAATTTGAAAAGAAAAACATGTTTACAGAAAGGAAAAACTGTTTTTTCTTATTACATTGGAGCTCTGTTAGTATATTTTTTAAAGGTTTAATTTATGAGATTTTTTTTCAAAGCTTGTACATAAGTAATGCATATACGAAACTATGAGATTAATAACTCATTTTATGTAACTGAAATTGAAAAGATAATTTAAGAAGATCATATGCTTTCGGTTCCTAATAACTATTTGAACAAAGCAGCTAAACAAATCGTGCTTGGTGTAGTAAAATGCAATGCTAGTATGTTGCCATTCAGTGTTTACTTCCTTAAAGTGCTTATGTGCCCACCTTTTTTTTAGACAGATGATTTTAATAAAATTTTCAGTTTATAGTACTAAAGGCTACACAGTTAATTTCACATCTGGGCACAAGAATATTGTTTAATCTCTTCCAACGAGGTTTTTTTCGACTCTAATAATTGATTGTTTTGCGTCCATTGAAAAAAAAAGTGCAATTAATTCTTCCTGACATAGATGATATTAAAAAAAATAAAGATTAATGAGAAAATGTTAGAGGCTTATCGGTGCTAATTTTTTAGAGAATTTAATAGAAAATCGATGCAAGAGATGATTTATAATAGTCTCAAAGGTATTAAAATTTTTAAATTCACTTTTTTTTTTTTTAAAGTTGAAAGAATTTAATGAAAAAGACGTTTTAAAATAGAAATGTATAAGCATGGAAAATAATAAAATAACTAACGCAAATGGGGTCGTTTACTGGCCATGGGATCTGGAACATAGAAAAATCTCGTCAGACAGAATAAGAGCAAGTAAGACTTTACAGAACGAATTCGAAGCTCCCTATGAACGCCATTTAGTTTAAAAAACAACGTTTAGGCTTTAAGAGTCAGAACGGTTCTCTACGATCCCAAAGAAAATACATTTGCCGTGCTCGGACATTTTAATTACATCTCGCTCTACAAACCAAGAATGCACTACTTATGCGTTGGTGGCAATGGAAGTTTGGAAAATTGCATGTCACAGCTCCAGGTGTTCTCGTCATCTTCGCATTGTAAATACGGTCCTTTCAAAAACCAATCTTGTGAAGCAACAACTTGACTTTAATCTAATATAATACAGACGCAATAATGAGAGTGGACACAGATGTTCAGAAACTCCAACATTATTACATTCAGGGCCGTCACAACAAATCTCAGAGCTGGGCTGGGGAGTTAATTGGCACCCCATCAGAATCGTTACTACGAATTTGAACCATAGAGCCTTCTAGGGAAAGAAATACAAATATCTACCAGAAAATAACTTACACAAATAAAATAATTTGAGATCAAAAGAGAAAAAAAAAAGTCTTGTTCTCTCGAAACATAGAGGATTCATTAATATAATTTGAACTTTTTTCATATTTAAAGTATAATCAGATAATGTTCAAGTTCAGATCCCAAGTTGGTGGTGCAGAAGTTTGAGAGAAGTGCCAGCTCAAGGTGTTGTCCTCGTTATCTGACGCAGTTTCAAAGATATTGGGTCATCACAAAATTAGCCATCATGTTGCGTCAAAAAGGCGTAATATAAGTAAAGCTAAACTAAATTCTGGTGACCAGAACCTAAATATTAAATAAAAATCAGTGTCCATAAATTTGGCGCCTTTGGGATCGTAATGACCCTCTGGGCTCCTAGCCAATAAGCCAGTGGATAAGACAGCCCTGAATTACATTGATGTTCTTTTATCTTGTAATTTCGATTATTTCTTGTGAAAACTGAGAAGCAATTTATCAATGATTTTTATTGATTCAGAGAAATTTGCATGCAGAACTTTTAGTTGATGCATAAAGTTGATCAAAACTTTAAAATAATGAATAAGAATTTTGAGATTCTAGAAATAATAGTTTAGCAATTTTTTTTCTTCCTTTGATGTACTGTCTACTCCAAAGGTTAAAGAGCATAAATCAATATTTCAATCCAGAATTAAAAGAATAAATTAAAAAAGGTTCATCCCATATGCAGCATCCGGATTTATAGAATATTTCAACTAAAAAGAAAGAAAAATCACACAAATTCACTACAAATGTTTGTCAAAGGATAATCAAAATATATAAACCCTTTTCAATGAAAAGGATAAAAACAAGAAATTACTTGAAAAACTAAATTCACCACCGAGCTGTCATTTAGAAAGGACGATGATTTCCTCGATTTTTTTGAAAAACAAACTAATTCCATGCCAAAACGAAAAATTCTTTCAACGATTATATTTCTAGAAAATCAGTGAAATAAAAAACAGCAGTAGTTTATTAAATTTTGAATTAATAGGGCTGTTCAAAGTTGGTGTCCCAGGTTAGCTAGCGCATGCCGGGTCTGAGGTTAGACTTTGCAGATAAGATCAAAATCTCACAGAAACAGAGACTCAAGTGACGAAGGATTACTCATCAACCTTATAACCTCTTGAGCCCTCTTATATATAGACCCTTGTATTTATATAAAACAATTTATATGACTTCAGTGGCCCAAACGGTTCTCCCTTCACACCTCAAGAAGGCTTAAAACCATTTGCCTTCCTCGAAAATTTCCTATGATGTCTACTGCTACGAAACTGGACCACTATTGTGGTGATGGGAGTGGAAGATTTGGAGGTGGCGTGACTGCTCATTTGTTCTCGTCTTGAGCAACATTCAAAATTACGGGGTATGTTCCAAAACGACCTTCTATAGGCTTAAAACCTTGATGATATCAATATATAAACAACCTGTAACGAGTAGCCAAAATTCCAATTGGAAATCTTAGCAATGTTCCTTTTATCTTGAAATTTCTACTATTCTGATCAATAGCTCTAGTTCACTTGAAAATAATATCCTCATTAGTGTGATGAGGAGTTTGGAGACTATAATTTAAAAGTGGAGAATTAAAATTGCATCCAGTTTAAAACTGAACTTCTGGGTCTGAAAATAGTGATGCCAAGTGTCAGTGGGGCCACACATATCTAAATCGTAACATTAATTACATTAATAAATTATATGTATTAATTTTTATATTTTAATTATTAATTTAAATCTATAATGATTAATAATTATATATTTAATTTATTTTTTATTGTATATTTCATTTTCACTGTTTTTAAAACTAATCCGCCTTAACACGCCTTAATTTTCTATGTTAAAATAACGAAACTATATTTAAGGTTTTAGGTTTTAATTCCATAGTGTCAAATATTTATAAAAGCTTGCAGGACCTATGGGTAGGGCTATTTGTATTTACTGCTTTAGAAAGAGTTGTTTTTCTCCCCATATTTCTAATTTAAATGTCTTCTGTTTAAGAGAGGGCCCATTGCCATCGAACAGACGGCAACCTCTTGATCTCACTGTATATAAGGCGCTACAAGAAATCTGGGCTTAATAGCAGTGCAGCAGCGAAGGACAAGAAAGAATCCTTCTCTACAGAAAAAAAACTGCAATGAAACTTCCACCCACGTAGGGAAACTCGTTCCCTAGCTACTTTCGGCTCTTGGAGAAGGAAGAATGCAATTACGCGGCAGCAGGAGGGACTCTTCACGTTCTAAGAGTTAATCGTTGATTCAGGTTTTCAGCAAGTTTGCCAGATTATAACACACAGCAGGACAAATATCGGTTTCAAAAAAAATTAGACGTTTTCATTAAAGATGCTGTTGAAACTATTATTAAAACTCTTCATCGCATTTATTTTCTTCAAAACTGGAACAGTGCTGACCATATAGAGTCCGGGCATATCTGACTGGCCTTTGAATACATCTGTCATCACGTGCATTTTCATAAAAGTATAAATTTAATGAATATTTTGAGTTTTTTGATTTAGAATATTAAAGAACATTTTGAGAATTTTGAGTTCCACAGTGCCCTCAGTGATAACATGGACCATTTTGGTAAAATTTTAGACTTCAACAATACATATTAGCGATTTGCAGTATGATTTTTGTGGTTATAAACTTTAGTTGATACCTTATGATGATTCATGTTCTGAACACCTGGTTGGGTGGAAGGTTCGTTTATTATGGAACCCAACCCAGCAGTAAGATAGGCTCTCAATCTGCATCTATTTAGCATACAACGCCTTGCGTCAAACATTAGCAAACTATAGCTTAGGAGCAGTGCAGAAGCAACACGAGTTCAGACTAACATCCGCTTCTAAACCTGTCGTCTTAGGGGTTTATTCAACACCTGGTTGGGTGGACGGGCATCAGTTTTTCCGTTGTGCGTGCAGAAAAAGAGTGAGCGTCTCCCAACTGTCGGGGAAACCTGGATAGGCCCTGTACTCTTGTGCTAGATGCGCTATATCTTGCGCTAATAGATCGTGCATCTGCGATTTATTTTAAACTGTTTTCTTGATTTCATTATTTTTTTAAATTTTGAGTTGAGAATATGATTTGAAATCAAAGAGAGAGCAATTTTCGCTAATAACTACGTTTTTCTAGTAGAATAAATTATGAAATTAGGGTTCAAAAGTAATTACTTTTAAAATGGGACAAAATGTAAGTTATTATTTTTCAACAAACATTGAATATTTTTTAGGTTTAATTTTGTTTATGAACGTTAAAATTTCAACATTAAGAAAAAGGTGATATAGTTTTCTTTAAAGAGTGAGTTCTATATTTAATAAAAAGATGGAGAATTTTTCAACAAAAAATTTTTTTAAGTTAGTTTTTTTACAAATTATGATTGATTTATTGAATTGATAAAAAGAAGGACGGTCTCGGTCTAGGTGATGCTATTTAAAACCTGATGTTAGGTAGCTTCCTTATAGGAAATCTACCTATTGCAATGGTTCTCATGACAAGGGCGTATTTATGGGGGGGGGCGGGGGCCCCCGAAATCAGAAAAAAATTTAATGTAATAAGTAGTTATTATTCGGTTGGCGTTTGCTCGGAAATAATTTCCTTACTTTTAGCTTCCAAAAACAAATATAGATGGCACCAGGAGTACTGTGAATTTAAAATATGGGCGTATAATGAAGGCGTGGCCTTGTTTTGAACTATATCATACCAAGGATAATCTCACTAAATAACGTTTTTCATTCGCAAAATTTTATGTCTATACATATACAACTTTGGCGCCAAATTTGTCAAGAAAACTAAGTTGGCAATAGTGAAGAGTCGAAATCTCGAATAGGTTCGAAGATTCTGGAAGGCGCCAGAGGGGGGACCGGGGGAGCCAGGGCCCCCATCCCCCCCGTCGGGGAGAAATTTTGTATCCCGTCGGGGAAAATTTTTGTACTGTGTATTCAACTGTAGTTGATAAATAATAATCTGGCGAAAATTTGAGACCAATTTCATTACACTTGCCCCCTGTCGGGGAAATCGTATCCCCCTCGTCGGGCAAACTCTAGCGCCATTCCTGTTCTGGAATATTACAGAAGGTCGCCAAGCGCGCCAACTGATCCAATACTAGCGGGCGACCGACAGTTGGAGTTAGTTCATTCTTATGCGGTTAGTTCGTTTGCTCTGCTTGTTTTTTCCTCTGCTTGTCTGTCAAGTTGTTTTATCTGTAGCTCTGTTGATTGAGTTAGTGAGCTTTTTGAATAGCTGTGTATCTGCGATCACCTGCATTTTGCTGTTCTGGAATCTTAATGTGTTATTAAGTCAACTGCATTCATAATGAAGAGACAAGCTTATATTCAAAACTTTTTTGCAAAAAAACAGAGTGTAAATAGACCTGTTAGTGACAGTGCTGCAGTTGACTGTGCCAGTAACAATGTTTCTTCTGGTGTCGCAAATACGAGTACCGTTGATCCAGCCCCAGTTGTGGAGGACTTCAATCAAGTTAAAAAATATCTATGATATTGGAAACTATTGTCAAAGCAATTCCGTTCGTTCGTTAACAAATGAAGAAAAAATTTCGCTAGTAGAAAATGTTTGGAAACCTCAATCTGTATACAAATTTCCTTCTACTTTTAGTAGTTCTAGTTCAAACCACTCTAGATCTTTTCAAATGAAATGGCTAGAAGAATTCGAGTGGTTAGCTTATTCTGAAGAAAAATCCGGATCTTTTTGTAAATATTGCGTAATATTCGCACTCCAAAAAATGTAGGAAAAGGAGATCACCAAGTAACAGGGGCATTAGTAACACAGGCTTTTAGTAATTTGAAAAAAGCCAAGGAAATGTTTCGTAAACATGAAAATTGCACATATCATAAAAAAATTAGTTTTGATTGCTGAAAACACAAATTCCGTTGTTACAAAAAAACTGAGAGTATTACTAATCAAGTCAATGCTCAAAGAAGATTCGATATTGAAAAAAACAGAAAAAGACTGATCCCTATAATACAAACTATAAGATTTTGCGGAAGGCAGCAAATAGCTGTAAGAGGTCATCGTGACGGTGGACGAATAGGCCTAGAAGAGCCAGAAAAAAATGACGGAAATTTTCGATCACTCCTGAGATGCAGAGCTAACAGTGGAGATAATGACCTTAAAGACCAATTAATGAACAGTGGTGGGAGGAGCATGTACACAAGTTCTTTTATTCAAAACGAGCTCATTAACACGTTTGGTCATTTAATACAATTTCAAATTGTGAGAAATGTCAGGAAGTCTATTTTTTATTCCGTCTTGTCAGATGAAACCACTGACATTAGCCACATAGAACAGTTTTCTCTTTATGTACGGTATGTTGAAGTCCAATCATACAAAATTAGAGAAGATTTCCTAACTTTAGTCCCCGTTTATGACGTTACTGGTGCAGACTTAGCTAACACAGTGTTAGAGACCTTGTCAATTTTAGGGCTTGACTTGAAGAAAATGAGAGGTCAAGGATACGATGGTGCTGCCACGATGAGAGGGCAATTCAGAGGGGTACAAGCTTCTATCAAAGAAAAACTACCACTAGCCTTGTATACACATTGCTTTTCACATAGTCTAAATTTGTGTTTGTCGGATGCAAGTAACATTCCTTCTATAAGAAATTGTATGGGCGTTATCAAAGAAGTCTGCAGATTCTTTCATATGTCAGCCAAAAGAACTGAAATACTGAAATCAATGATACCTGACTGTTGTCCTGAACAGAAAAAAATAAACTTATTTCATTATGTGAAACACGATGGGTGGAAAGGCACGACTTGGTGTTTTTATTTAAAGATATTTTAGAACCAATCCTTCTCTCTCTTTTGAAAATAGAAGAAGATGGAAAGTAGGCTTAATGGACTAGCATTACTTTCGATCCGTAGAGACATTAAAATAAGAGATGAAGAAGTTTTTGATAAGTTTGCTAGAGTACCAAGAAATCTGGACTGCGTTTTGTAAACTTTACAAAAAAAATGCAAACTTTTTTTTATGTATTCACTTTATGACACCGTATTTATAACTCGATACTAATAAGCCAACATTCTTTTCCGTTGTATAAAATTTACTTTTGTTGGGACCAGAGCAAAAAAAAAAAAAAACTTTATTAAAAAAGTTAGCACATTAAGTAAATAAAAAAGTAAGGGGAGCGAGGAAAATTATATTAACGCGAATACAATTAAATGTTCACTACGCGCGTGTTATACAACAACGCGCTATCGTATAACAAAGCATTATTTCAGTTCAGTCATAAAAATAAACTGAAAACATAAAACAAATAATAACAACTAGATTGTTTAGTCCCAACACTTTGTTTAAAACCCCTTGAAAATTATCTTTAATCATGGAATGATAGTTTACTTTAAAAAAAATAAAAAACAAGCGCAAATAACTGTAAGCTTGGTCATATTGCCTCCCCCCCCAAAAAAAAATATAACCTATATTCGCCACAGTCTCATGACACGACTTTCGGAAAATTTCTGCAGGTCTTCACCGATCATGACCCCTAGAACCCAAAACCACCCTTCGTTAAAAAGTTTATATATATATATATATATATATATATATATATATATATATGTATAAGTACAGTAAAAGCTTAACTAACCGGCATGCTCGGGAAGCGCCGATTTCCGGATACTTGAAAAGTCCGGATAGTTGAGAGTGGGGAGAAATGGGGGAGGTGCTGGATTTTTGGCAAATAAATTTGTTTTTTTTTTCATTCTGGAAATGTGAATTAAATAAATTTTTAAGACTACTCTGTATCTTCCATAACATTTGTATTTACAAAACATATTATGAAGATTTTAATTTAACACTGATGATGATAAAAAAAGTATGATCTGAGCCGAATCTTTTACCGTAAATATATAGATTGTAAAAATAAAAATAGCCGACGAAACTGAAAACTATTCTACTCAGCAAGCATAATAAAACTCTTTTAAGTGATCATAAACAAATCTCAGATTGAACATCAAAACTAATTATCTTTTTAAAAAATCGCAAGCGTTATTGCGCAATACGCGCGCTTCCAATTCTCCCGCACATGATATTACGTAATCGGAATCAACGTCTTCCCGTATTCGGAGAGTAAATAAATAAAGGAAAAGAAAAGGACTTACCAATCTGGAGTTTTTTCATTTTATTTTTGTGAATATAATCCAAACGCAAAATATTGAATAAATAAAGCATTTTATAAAATAATAAACTGGGTTAAATAATTATAAATAATAGTTTCTGGGAATTATTCTATTTTTCTTTTGATTGCGCTTCTGCAGTAGCCCCACACATTCTACGAAAAACATTTCTAATGTCTGTTTGCTTGAAAGAAAGTTCTCTTTTTTTCATGAAACGTTCTTTGATAAGATGTAATTCCATCACTTCGTGAGCCGAATATTGCGCATTTTTCTCACAGAACTGTAAAAAAGTAGATAAACTTTTCTCGGCTTCTCCCCACGAAATTTTCTTTTCGCTACTTTTTTCATCATCGGATTCTGAAGAAATATCATTTGTTTCTTCCTCTAGAGCTATCATTTTTCTAATCAATTCCTCTTCTGTTAAAGTTTCTGTAACAGGAATATTTTTGTCTACATTCATCCAAATTTCTATTTCTGGCATTTCCAGTTGTGTTAGAGATAAATTCTTTGTACAGCCGTTTTTCAGTGCTTCCATTATGTCAGTCAACTCACTTTTCTTGCATCTAAAACCTTCAAATTCTTCATCATCTGATGAATCAGAGCAAAAATGTGTAACAAATAATAATTTCCGCCATCCTCTTCGCAATGTTCGGGGTTTTACGGCATTCCATGAGCTGGCAAGTCCATAAATGGCATCTTTTATTGTGAAACTTGACTGAAATTCTGTCAGTGTGCCATCCGCATTTATTAGTCTCCGCATAAAATTTTTGCGATAAATCATTTTAAGATTTTGTATGATTCCTTGATCCATTGGTTGGATCAAAGAAGTCACATTTGGGGGAAGAAACATTGCTGAAATATTGCCATGACGTAATTCTGCTCGCTGGGGTGTGCTCGGCAATTGTCGATCAAAAGAATTACTTTGCTATCTTCCGGTTTTCCTTTAGCTTTCAGTTCGCTAATGACAGATGGCACAAAAATGCATTTAAACCAATAAATGAAAATGTCTCTGTCCATCCAACAATTCTTTTGATTTTATAAGCTACAGGAAGATGTTTTATTCCTGTGAGTGCTCTTGGATTCTTCGATTTCCCTATCACTAGAAGTTTTATTTTATGAGAGCCAGTTGCATTAGCGCAAGTCAGGACGGTTAATCTTTCTTAATTTTTTTTGAAACCATGCGCTGATATTTCATTGGGTCCTGTTAATGTTGAAGTCGGCAGGCATCGAAAATAAACACCAGTTTCATCAGCATTATAAATCTGGTCGAGATTTATATTGTTCTTTTTGATGAATTCCTCAAAAAAGGCAGAAAATTCATCTGCACTTTCGCTATCCGCTGATTTCTTTTTCCCCAGATATATCAGTTTTCCTAATTCCATGGCGTTTTTTAAAACATGAAAGCCACCCATCTGAAAACTTACATTCTTTTGCAATATTCAGTTTTTCTGAAAAATCTCTTGCTTTTTCCATCAGCATAGGTCCTGAAATAGGTATTCCCTCTTCCCGTTTTAATAAGAACCAGTCATATAAAATTTTGTCCAATTTCTCATGCTGAGGCTGCTGCAAAGTTCTTCTTTCATCTGATGCTTTACTTGTCTCTGCAGAGGAGGCGAACTTCATAAGTTTATCTTTTTGCAATTTTATATCGTAAATTGTAGAAGAACCAATGTTGAATTTTCTCATTAAATCTTGTTTATTTTCACCTCTTTCAAGTCGTCGGATAATATCCAGTTTCTGAGTTATAGTTAAAACTACTCGTTTACGTTTATTAGACGGCTTTGCAGAATCTGCCATTTTTTGTGTGTCAAAAAAAAAAGCTAAGGAAGAACACTTTTAGATTTCAGAGAGCTTCACGACTGTGAAAAATTTACTAGGCTGAATGGTTTACCGATTGACTAGGAAAAACACAAAAATGGGATAAAAAAAAAAAGAGTATGACTGTTTACTTAAAAATCTAATTGGTCAATCTCAATATGTAGGCGTGTTTGTTTGAGCACATGGAAGATTAGAGGCCCTTCCCGTTCTTCTGCAGAAACCTGCCTCTATTCTCGTTCCGTTCTTCGCATCCCCTTCTTGCTTAAGCATAAACGAACTAAAAATGCAGTTCTAATTCGCTCTCCTATTGCGAACACAAGATCATTGTTAGCCTTTGGCCTTGAAGCCTCTCTCCAACTAAAAACAGAATTAACACTTTTCTCCCCAATTATTTTCCATGAAAGACAGACCAATAAGACTGAGGGCAAAACGCAAACTCCCCCAAACGCATAAAGAAAAGATTAGCCAAGAAAACCTTTTCTTACAGACGAGTTCCCTTGTTTGTGAGATTTATGACAGTAAAATGAAACTACGAAAAAAGAAAGAAAAAGACATCTTATAACCGTCTCTCACAAGAACCGCACTCTTTATGCACAAAGGGATGCAATTCCTTCCGTCTTTCCGGGGGCTTCCGAAACCAACAAAAAAACTTAATGAGTATTGTGGCTGGACTTTGCACAGAAGAGGTACCCTGCTCCAATGACCCGAGGGTTTTGTTGGATAGCTGCAACATTCTGGAGAAACATCGGTAAGTGATCGGAAGGTCAAAGGAAGTGGACCTCACTATAGTTCCTACGGGCTATTGTAATTGCGTACGCGTCTTGGGCAAAGAACTTATAATTCTTTCTCTTGGGTCATTCTTTGTCTTGGGTATATTCTTTGTCTTGGGTCAGTATTCGACCACCCACTGTTTCGCTGGTCGAATTACGACGGCAATAAATCCCAACGATTTATTTGCTTTAGAAAAGCTTACTGTAAAGAAAGACTTCTTTCTCTCTCTCACACACTTCCTGGGGCCTAAACTGTCTTCTGTTTAAGGAGCCCACTTGCCATCGAGCAAGCTGGCAACCTCGCCAGTTCGCTACTGTCTACGCCCCTCCGTGCGGAGCGGACGTTGCATTCCAGAAATAAATTGTCCGCGTGAATGGAACGGCGTGGGCGCGCCGGATGTAAAATTTTTAGAAAAACTCATTTTCTAATTTTTCCGGTTAGTTGAGCTTTCCGGATACTTGAATGCCGGATAATCGAGAGTTTACTGTATATATATATGTGTGTGTGTGTAACGCTTTTTCCCATGTTATCTTGTGAACACGATAACTGGAGTAATTTTGATGTAAATTTAACCAGCATGGGATATGTTGTAAGGAAAGTGAAAATCTCCGTCGAGTTCATAGATGGGCTATTCATCTCAAAGGGGTGCAAATGGTGTGTGTGGGGGGGAATTTTCCTTTTCCCATAATTCCTTTAGAATTGAAAATAGAAAGGAAATTCAAATTAAGCGAATTATTGCCTTATCATAAAGAACAATTTTTGCTTTAAAATTTTCGATAGCTACAATTGCTTAGAAGTTATGAGCTGAAAAGTGATTTTCCCACCCTTCCCCTCCTCTCCCCCTAACTTAAAGTACGTTTTAACCTATGCATGTTACCCCTTGTTGAAAAGCTCTCGTCATTTGCAGTCTCTTCCACCTTCATTTTTGTAGCTCTAATCCTTATGAGAATAGAGGGCGAAATGTTCTTTTCCTTATTATTAGTAGAGACGTATATATATAACGCTTTTGCCCATGTTATCTTGTGAACACGATAACTAGCGTAATTTTGATTACATTTTAATCGGCGAGGGATATGTTGTAAGTTCGGTGAAAATATCGACCGAGTTTGTAGATGGGCTAACCAGCTAAAAGGAGGTGGAAATGGTGGGGGACTGAAAATTTCATTTTCCCGTAATTCCTTTACGATTGAAGATAGAATGAAAACTCAAAATAGGTGAATTATTACCTCTTTATAATAAAAAACTTTTGTATTGAAACTTTTTTTATAGCTACAATTCTTTAGAAGTTATGAGCTAAAATGCCACTTTCAATCCCCTCCCCCATTTTATCATTTCCCCATATCTCTGTTACGACTAAAGATAGGAAAAAAATCAATTAGGCGAATTAACACCTTATAAGAACGAACAACTTCTATATTAAAAGTTTTTGTCAGCTAGGTTAGGTTAGGTTATATTAACGTCCCGTTCTGAAGCAACACGAGGGCTATTTAGGGACGGACCTCGTAATTTTGAACCTCGGTCAGATGACGAGGACGACACCTGAGCTGGCACCCCCCTCTCCAAACTTCCGCGCCACACCAACGGGAGGACGTTTGGCCACTACGTATGATTTAGCGTGCAACAGGCCCCATACACGGCGGATCTTCAGTGGAATCGGGTTTCGAACCTGAGACCCTCCGGTCCCGAGGTCGAGACCTTACCACTAGGCCACCGCGGCCTTTTTGTCAGCTAAAATTGCTTAGAAGTTATGAGCTGAAAAGCGATATTCAATTCCCCAGCCCCCTCAATTTATAATTTCCCCATTACTCTGTTATGATTGAAGACAGAAGAAACTTTCAATTAGGGGAATTATCACATAATCATAACGAACAACTTTTATATTAAAAGTTTTTTGACAGCTACATTGCTTAGAAGTTATGAGCTGAGAAGCTATGTTCAATTCCCCCCAATTTATCTTTTCCCCATAGCTCCGTTAAGATTGAAGATAGAAATAAATTTCAATTAGGGGAATTAAATTATCACATTATCATAACAAACTACTTTTATATTGAAAGTTTTTTGACAGCAAGAATTACTTAGAAGTTATGTGCTCCCATCAGGTGCATTCACTTCCACTTTTTGTCCGACAAACAAGCTGATATCCCTGGCTTTGCTCCGGATTAAAATGCTTTCATGTCGAATATTTTTAATGTAAAAACTACTATTGTATAAAAATTATAAAACACAAATTCCTTTTCTGATCTGAAACGTTTTTCATTAAAATTAGAATATCAATTGAAACAAACGATTTTTAAAAACAATTTTTCTGTTTTCCCCCTAAATTATTATTTGTTATATAGGTACTTTAAATTTCGCTAACAATTACTAAAGTATAAGAAAGAAAGGTTTCAATGAATATTTTATTATATTATTCATTAATTTAAAGAATGAAAATAAATAAATCATTATTAGGTCAAGATATAAATGGCTAATAGTCTACTTATAAAATTTTCTTTTAGCATTAGTCTAGAATTCTGTGAATGTATTCTGGAAACTGTATATATTCGTATTATTCTTGTACTTCAACAATAAAGAATATCGTTACGAATTCAGTATGAAATTAATTTTGAAAAAATATAAAAAAGGGAGAAAAAATAAAGAATATCGTTACGAACTCAGTATGAAATTAATTTTGAAAAAATATAAAAAAAGGGAGAAACAAATTGTATGGAAATGAAATTTTTGTCACTGAAATGCAAATTTTATTTAAAATATAATAAGGTGTAAAAATAGTTTCATGAGATAATGATTTCCAAAGATATAGCAGAAAAAAGGTTTATTTAATTTTTAATTAACAGAAATTTTAAGTAACTTTGAGGCTTTGAAAAGTTAAGGTGAACTTTCTCTTGTCTTAAATAAAAAGTGTGCAAAGTCTGGTTGAAATCAGTCCAGTGGTTTAGGAGGAGATGTGGAGCATTCATACAGACACAATAACTTATTTAAATTAAGATAATTATTAGATCATTACAAGATTAAGATTGCTGGCATATACTATGAGCAATAAAAAGGTTTTATTGAAGATATCGTCACAATTAACTAAATATTTAATTTTATTTAAGTAAATAGTTAATTTTAATTAATAAAATAGTTAATTTTAAGAGTTAATTTGACAAATTAATTTAATTTCATATTTAACTAAACATTGTTGCACCAAGATTTGTTTAATAAATTTAATATAAAATAGCCAAAAAAGATAAATATATGAGTTCCCTTTATCCTTTTTCATATTGAAAAATATCTCATTAACTTTAAAATTGTTTTGGGGTTTTCTGCCCGAGTATTTGCTTTTAACTGTCGATGGAGATATAAATTTCCTGTTCAAAATGGCTGCATTGATATCCTATGCTTTAAACACACGTGTTAAATTTGGAACTCACAATGTTTAATAATTTTTATTCTCTTATGTGTTAAGAATTTAGTGACTATTAGCTGTGTAACCAGGGAGTTCTCTAAATGAGCCCATTCTAGTATTGTTTAAATGTTTCATATCATGCGATTTTACCATATGACAAAGTAATGTTCGCACAATTATATGGTAACCTAGATTAAATAAACTAATCTAGAGTCATTCTTCATTCGTGTCAATTTCTTGCTACTGTTTCAGATAGACTGGCTTAATGATATCTAGGGGATATTTATTTCTTTATGATTCCTACGTGTTGAATGATTATGTGTTGGGATATATAAAAAAAAAATTGACCAATTTATTGACCAATAAATCTAGCATAACCTTTTGGAATGAAAAAATCTTGATATAGTAAAAAATTATATGTCATAAAAACAGAATCACAGCGTAAATATTGCAATGTGTAGAAACAATAAAGTCATTGGCTATGTCTGTATTGATCAATATGTAATATTTCATTACTTTTGTAACATTAGCGTAAAGGAATCGACCTTTGCCTTAAAGCTTGCCGAAAAGGTATTTTTTTTTTTTTTTTAAACAGAGACAAAGATTATCTGTAAGTGTGCTGTATCATCTTTGCAGCAAACTTGTTTTGCAATCGTGGTGTGAAGCTTGTCATAACAACTTCACAACAAACTTGTTTTGCAAGTGGGTTGGCGATTATGTTTTGTTACTTTGCAGGAAGTTCGATGGAAAGTTGCCACATCAAGTTTGTCATGACAAGCTAATATCAAGAAAAATCAAACTTGATGCAAGTGTACATGCTACCTGGATTTACGCGAGTCACTGAGGTAAGAATTTATAAGACCGAGGTGGCCTAGTGGTAACGATTCCGGGCAGCTTTGAAACCCTATTCCACTAAAGATCCGCCGGGTATGTGGGCCTGGTGCACATTAAATCTTTGTAGGCGAGTGTCCTCCTGCTAGTGAGGGGCGAAAGTTTGGAGAGTAGATAACATTTCAGATGTCGTCGTTGCGATCTGACCGCGCTTCGAAATTACATGATCCGTTCCATTCCAAAATAGCTATAGCTTTCCGTCGAAGTGGGACGTCAATATAACTAAACTGGAGCATGAATTGCCTCCATTCCATCATTTCACTCTCCAACCGCCGTGAAAATATTGAAATCAATTAGTTTTGAAATTAGGTAATGATTAGGCTGCATCAGAAATAGCCGTTTTTGAAGAAATCACTGATGACTCACAGAATCCATAATGCTCCTGGATTTGAATCTGAAACACTCCTTTTATTTCACTAACTTCTCTGCGAGTTTGACAACCAGATTTCAGAATCTTCCAATGAAAACATTAACAATAAAATTAAATCTTTTACTTGCTTCTGATTAGATAAAAGGCATTATTCTCCTCGCTTACTTTCCTGTACTTATTTATACCAGAGTAAGATAAATTATCGAATGTTACATATCGGTTAATTTCTCTCAGTATGATGCGACAGCATTAGTATTTTGTCTATTAAGTTCCAGATATCCTTACTTGAATCCTTTTGCAACAATGTCATATGTCCAGACTAGCTGAACCCGGCAATGCATTTCTATTGCTAGATTTGAGAATATATAAATGATTTTTGATACGTGTGTATTGATTTACTTGATCACTTGAATTTCTAATGAAATATCAACATAGAGATTTGTAGTCCGATTCTGTAGCTGCTTGCCTTGGTATTTACTTGCGCCCATTATGCTCAAGCAGATCATGACAATGCTCTGTATACATATAAAAGTAAAGTACACAAATTGCAAAAACGTCCATAGTTCCTTCTCCCACACCAAGTCCCAATTGGAAAATAGAGAAAGAGAAACCACCAAAGTTGAATATGACATTTCATTTCCTAAAAGCTAGAAACTCATTAACGCATGAATACCTACAAAATATACTAGTTATTTTACTGTAGTCAAAAACTTTTCTGCAATTGTACCCACCCAAACAAATTCTGCTGCTATTTCTTTTGATTTTGTTACAAATACAACTTCACCAGCTGGTCATGAAATTGCTTAATCTCAATTTAGTGCTTCAAACTTGTGAAGCGAGGTTCACAAGACCTTTTTGAATTAAAACAATGAAAAGTCTACAAGTACCCAAACTAAATCCTTAGCATATTCCAAAACAGTTTAAAATACTAAAAAACTACCATATATGCTAAATTTTCGAAAACTTCACCCACGTAAGTTTTCAATTTCAGCACAATCATAATTCTTTTCATTTTAAATCCTCAACAAACAACGACACAGTCATAGACGTTGACATTAGATCTTCAAGCGAATGATTCTTCCATTGGCTCAAATCTAAAAACTTTGGAAGCTGATGCTGCAACAAACACCTCAAGTACTTCGGAAGGCGATATCTTGGAGTACAATATTACTGAAAAAATAGATGAGGCATCTGATGGTACTTGTTCCTCCATCTCCACTCTTTGCTTAAACATAGAAAGAACGGGGGGGGGGGAAGCTTTTCAACTTCCCTTAATGATTTTCATGACGGATTATCTTATTTTACATTTTTAACTCAAACCCTCATTTAATGGCATCCTTTTTATAAATTTTTATCTTTGGATCGTTTCTTTTTGCCTTTGTATGTTGCAATTTTACCATGTGTTTCACTTGTTTTTAACTTCTATTAAACTGTGTTTTAATCACAATAAGAAGCAGTTTTTCTTGCATTTAACTTATGGAACACTTCCTTTAAACCTTATTTTTAATTATGTTTTATTTCTCGCAATGAAAAATTTAAACCATTTTATAAGCATCATGCATTTACTGCAGTATACTCATAAACAGATCCTGTGTCTTTAAATCCTATCACTCAACTTGCAAGCTTCAACCAATCATACTGCATCAGCAGAGTAATTCAAATTTATTTCCAATATTAAGAACTTCTCTCTCAAAAAAAGAATTCAAGAAGAAAAATTAATACTTTTGAACATACATTCTCTATCCATAATTTCAAAATTACAGTTTTTGTGCTTTAAAGTAACAAGATTATTTAAATTTACACTTAAAATTTTTTTAACATCAAATTTTTACTCCATTTTTTTTCTTTTCTTTTTTGGTTTTCTATATAAAGTTACCTCCATGTTCTTATGGTATTGCACTTGCTTTGTTGCTTTATCTACTCCGATTTTATCACTTTTTTTTCTACCTTTTGTTCGATATAGCATACCCACAAAAATTTGGCTTTGAACTATAAAAACCTACAGAAATTATCAATTTTGTACAAGTCAAATCTTTATATCATTGAAAAGAATTGAAACATTTTGCATAACATTTTTACCTGTAACATTTCTAAATATTTAAATGAGCCTCTGAACTTTTATTCAAAATGAATATACGAAACACATTGTTCTGTGTTAAATGGATTTCTTTTCCAGAGAAAATTAAAACTGCAAGAACAGGAACTGCACAAAGTTGTAAAACTTCCAACTGTATCATTCTATTACTTTCTTTATTGTAATTAACAATTTAATTAAGTAATAACCCATGTTCAAAGAAATCAGGTCACTATGGGATTTCAACTTAGATAGCTACTCCTTTTAAAACTAACGTGAAATAAAAAAGTAACTGAATCTTAATATAGTACAGCCAGAAAATATTTCTTTCTATCCAAAAATGTTTCTGGTGTCAGTTGTATGATAACACATTATTTTCACTTTCTAGTTTTTATAAAGTACTAATAGTCAACTAACTGAATCATACTATAGCTGTTGTAAATATAGTGCAGATGCAGAAAAAAAGAACGTGAAAAGATAAAAATATTTTATATAATGACAGAATACAATAAATTACAAATGAAAGGTGATTTGACAAACAAAAATAACAACAAATATATTAACACTTCAACTTTTTCCTTCGGCAAAGACAACCACATTACAACATCAAATACAATTATCAAAAATATTTTAAAACAGTTAAGTACAAACAAGGGAATAAGTATATATATTATATTCCTTAAATACTTCAGCTTTCCAAATATTAAACTATTTTCTAAGCTCAAATAAAGCATAGTGTTTAAGCAGAATTGCTGAAATTATATACTGCATTATTTTTTCTTGTTGATTATTGTATCTAACATAACAAGAGCTGTTTCAGGAGCATCAGCAGGCACCTAAAAAGAATAAAATAAACAGGTTAATACAATTTTTTTTTCTTTTTATCTACGAGAACACAAATATTCTCACAAATTTCAAGCATGCATCTTTTTACTGAATATATAATGTTAAGCAGATGCTGTCTATAAGAACTTAGATCACTTAGTTTAGTAATTTAATTAAATGAATTTTAGATTGCTGTGTTAAAAGATTTAAAAAATAGTTCTTACCATGTGTCCAGCTTTCAAAATCCAGAACAATTTCAACTGTTTAAATGATTTCACAAAACCTCCAGTACGGTTTTCAGGGAATACTATTGGTTTCTTAGAAGCAGTCAAAAATCCTTTCAACCCTCCCCACTTCAATTTTTCGATCCAGCTAAGAGTACCTAAAAATAATTATTCATGAAACTTTCAAACAAATTACATCACACAGAAATTATATATGCAATATGTATTGCATTTAGGAACAGAAAACTCAAAGACAAAAATACAAAGTCAACACTGGATTAAAATAAATATTAAATTCATTACACGAGAATTTAAATTTTTATTATTATATAAAATGCTAAATAATATTTAACAATCAAATAATACAAAGCAAATCAAGCTAAGTAGTGGGTTGGACACG
>BGPR01024091.1:0-23599 GCA_013235015.1 Araneus ventricosus | reverse complement strand
TTGTGAAACACACTCGCCAAATTCTCTTCATCTGGGTCTTCATCATGCACTCCACCAAAGACGTAAGCACGATTATTAGGGGCGACTGCAATGGATAAGCCACTGCGAGCTGAAGGAGGGATTCCAGAAGGTTTTACCTGGACCCATTTCCACTTATGAGGAACACTTCTTTCTATATTATTAAAATAAAGCAATTATTATATATAAGGGAATAGAACCTATAATTTATTTTTAGCCTATAATTTAACAAAAATTTTCAGTAAAAGAAAGCATAAACAGGGTAATGAGCAATTTTAAATAAATGAAACTTTTAACAGAAGAATTATAAGTTGTTTACCATAAAACCACAAATTTGTAAAAAATTAAATAATTTAATTCACCAACAGATGACCATAAAATTTGCATTAAAAGACTTCACAGAATGGGAATGAAACAAATATATCATTAGATAAAAGTAAATAAATAAAAATGCCTGATAAATTAAATTAAAATTTATGTATATATAAATGAAAAAGATATCCATTTCTAAATTTTGGGGTTATTAATTTTAAATGTTCCAATCATTAGGTCAAATTTAGCATTATGCAGAGATGTCCCTCTATTTAAAACTTTTCTGTGAAAATTTCCATTTTTAAATCTCCACTATTAAGCAGCCAGGAATGAAACTTTTTATGCTTTTTGCTATGACTTCCAATTTTAACCTTTTGTTTAATAAGTCAAATTGCAAACTATAAATAAAGGAGTTAGATAAAGAAAAATTTTGCTATTTTTAATTTAATTCACAAAGAAGCTCTTCAATGAATTGTATAAAGACTATGCAGTGACTGAGTCGACATAATTCAATGTTACCTGGACTTCCTACTTTTAGTTATCTGCTGCTAAAAAACTAGTAAAGATTATAAAATAAATTTTTTAATTCATGTCATCTTCTTAATCTTTCATGCAAATTCAATGACTTTTCAACTATAGGTATTTTCTGAACCTGTCATTACCAAAATTAAGTTACAAACTTGAAATTCTAAAGGGGGTATGCACTTTAAAAGAGGACTTCACATTATAAAAAAATATTGAAAGAAACATATTTAAAAAAAATCATACATTTTACAGCTTTTCATTCAGTTTCAAAAGTTATTTTTCATTAGTTCTAAAAGTTACAGCACATTATACAATATATTTCAAAGAAATATGTCAAATAGCAATTACCATACAGTAAATTTAATATAATCTTGAAAACAAGGTTTTTTTTTTTTAGAATTCTTTAAAGTATTGTAATTTTTCACAGTTACAACTAAGAAAGTAAAAGATTAAGTGCTTTAAAAAAATAAAAATGTTTTGAAAAGACTCCCTGAAATTTCTAAATAATTAGATATGTACATTGCAGAATTAATCAATTTAATCCTGGAAAGATTTCCCAGTTAACTATTTCTAAAAAACTGTTTGAGCATAATGCCCGTATTCTGGAATTAATATTAATAACCAAATCTTACACTGAATAATCATTTAAAGAACCAAATATGTCTTTTTAAAAAAGGGGAGGGGGGACATTTTTCAAACTTTTGTTTGAAGGGACTGAAAATGCATGTCATTTTCCCTAAAAGATTAATAGCTAATATTTACCACCAACTGAGAATCCAATGAACGATCTTTTATAAGGAAAAATGCTTTGACAGCTCACCATATGCTTTCTTTAGATGGACTCTATTCAATAGGTCCATAAAAAACATATGAACAACTTGAGATATTTTAATCAAGTTATCTGTAACCAAGTGTTCAACTTAAATGGTTGCAAAATGTTCACTGTGTAATAAAATAGAATCCTATTTATTTTTGTTCCAAATTTAACCAAATAACCAACTCCAATCTAAACTACTCCTTTTCTTATTTTAATTTCTTGTGAAATAATGAGGAAGGGGATAAAGATAAATATTAAAACTATAGCAATGTGATAAATTGATTCATAACTTTTAATACTAATTATTCGTACTAACCAGTTAATCACATTGACTGTAACATATATATAGTCTAACATCTCTATATCTATAAATATTCATGAAATTTTCAGCAATCAAAAGATTTGGTCTTCAACTTTCGATCTGATCTTTCACAGCAACACAAGTTTGCATATCTAGCTCATGCAGTGTGGTTTAGTTAGATTAACATTCTGTTTTAAAGCTAAACAAGAGCTTCTTGGAATGGATTTCATCACTTTGAGCCATTGTCAAATGAAAACAACATAAGAGCTGGCATCCCTTCTTTAACCCTCTTATTTGTCACACCATCAGGAAGATCTTTGACCCCTAATGTGTTCAATGTGCACCAGGCAAGTGTTCATGGTTTATCTGCAGAGGACGTGAACCTCAAACCCATGCACCTCTAACCTTGAAGAAAGACCTTGCCACCACAGTCTTTAGGTGATTCAGTCTTCAGCAATTACACTAAAAATCAACTTTCAAGTTTTATTTTCGTCAGGATTTGCTATGAAATAATTAAACGAGATTCGAATCTCTAGTCCAAACATCAGACATAGTATAATGTTTTTGGCTTGATTCATCAGCCTTTATATTATTTTTGAAAATTTACTCTTAAATATATAACAATGATAACACAAAAAATGTCTTATATTATTGCAATGCATGCATATCTAAATGCAGTAATTAAAACAATAAAAAGTATTGTTGCAAGATACACTTAATTTTTTTTTTAATTTATTAAGATTACAGAAATTGGACAGTAATAAAATTTTCATCACTGAAAAGCTAATTTTTTGCATTTTAAAGTGGTTAAGTAGCTCTTTCTTAGTGATCACTTACTCCCCAAGAAGTAACTGCCTGCCACATTCAGTAGCTCTAGGTCCCATGGTCTGCCTAGTAAACCATTTGGAACAATTTTTACATCATGTATGTCTCATCATATATGTTGTATGATAGAATTACCAGATAGTATGGCAGTTTATAAACATTATCATTTTAATCTATATATATAAAATTCAACGTCCGTTTGTTTGAACCTTATACAATTCCACACCTCTTGACGGATTAGAACAAAATTTGGCACATATGTTCCTTAGCACCTAGAAGGATTAACTACGGAATTAAAAAGTTGCTTGCTCCACCTAAAGGGAGTTGAAAGGTTTAACGTTTTCCAGCCATAACTTTGGAACCTATTATCGCCAGAAATTATTTTTACACCGTCTTAAAATTTAAAAAATTAGCTTTCCAGTGACACCTGTTCCATTTGCTTACAACTTTTTTTCTCATTTTTAATCAATTTTGAAAATTAATTTAAACAGAATTTTTAAGTGCTTTTGTTTGCTTGTATTTATTGCAATATCTTTCAAAATGCAAAAGCGCTAACATGCATGCTTAAAGCTAAGTTGCTTTCTGTAGATATTTCCACATTATTGGTTTTGTAATCACGCGATTCTAGCTCCTTAGATTTTTTATATTTCACTGTTTAATAATGTGTGCTTTTACCAATGTTAAGCTTCAGTTGCTTTTTGTAGATATTTAGTTTTGTGATCACATGATTTTAGCTTCTTAGACTTAGAAATTTATAAATAAAAATTTAAATTCAGCCGAATTGTTTTTAAATTCAGATTGGCATTCTCTCGAGTGCATGCTCGATAATCAGGTAATTACTTTTTCCATAACTTTGGAACATATCATCGCACGGAAACTATTTTTACACCCTCTTAAAATTTAAAAAAATTAGCCTTTCATTGACACCTATTCCATTTCTGTATGACTTTTTTTCTCATTTATAATCAATTTTAAAAATTAATTTAAACAGAATTTTTAAGAATTCTTTCGTTTGTTGCAATCTTAAACCTAATCACATCTGCCACTTGCATGATTTTGCTAGTGTTAAATAGCTTTCTTTAGACATTTTCACTTTCGCACACAGAATTTTGCAGCTTTTAATATGAGTTTGCGATAAATTACATTTAAACACTGCTTTTTAAAATCATTGCAACTTCTACAGTTTACCTTAATTTGGTCTCAGATTTCATCACTTTTAAAATTTAATGCTTACCTGTCTTTTAAAATTGACTGTTTTTTTTTTTTTTTTTTTTACTTTTTCTCATTAGATAAAATTATAATTCATTTATAAGTTTTTCAGTTTCTATTGCATTGTCTAAGTTCTCGCACAACCTTCAAAATCATACTTTTTAAAACCTATCAACGAACAAAAAAGGGAACCTTTGCATTTTTTTAACTACAGATTTTGTGGCTTTATTTATTATTTTTTTTTTTTTTACCTTTCTAATATCCATATTTCAAGCATTATTTTTCCCTATTAACACATACTGTCTTATCATTAGAACTCAAAATCCAAATATTATGTTGGGAATCTATAGCTAAAACATACAATGTCTATTGAGAAAGAAATTTGGCACACATGTTCCTTCGCACCTGGAAGGATTCATTACGCTTTTAAAAAGTTTCCAGCAGGAGTAAAATGGGTAATTATTAACGTTTTTCCGCAGTAACTTCAGAACATATCATCACACAAAAATTATTATTGAACTATCTTAAAAGTAAAAAAGATAGCTCCTCAACTACACATGTTTCACTTTTGTACCACTATCTCTTTGACTTTCAATCACTTTTCAAAATTATAATATTTCACTTTAAAATAAATAACTACACAATTTCTAACGTTTTTGTCTGTTGTCATTTTAAACCTATTTCACTTTTTAATCTCTCACGTGTTTCTGTTAATGTTAAAATTAATTTGTCTTCTTTAGAAAATTCCACTTTCATTTCCTTTTAGCTTTAAATTTTCTAACTACAAATTTTTGATCTCCTTTTACCTTCATAGTATATAGAATTCATGAATAATTTTCTCTATTACCCACTACTGTCATATCATTTGGATATCCCGGCTTTTAATATAGTAAGGTGTGAATGCGGATCACAAAATTTAAACAAAACACACATTTTATACATGTTTTCACAAAAATATAAACTTAACTGAACATATTTTCCAAAATTATTCAAGTTGGCATTCCATTGTGAGCACATTGCATCTTGTGTAGTGAATATTGATTTGAGCATTTCTGAATTTTGTAATTGTTGGTTTTTAGTAGCAGTTGATAAGATGTCTATCAATTAGTGGGAAAAGGTTGTTATAGCATATATTACCCATGTCTACACGTCAACATATGGTGCTTTGAACAGAGAATTGTTTCATATTACAAACTACAACGTGAATGCTTTACAAGATATGGTGGGAAACGACCTCGACTAAAAAATAGATCAGCCAACAGGTCATGAAGTAATGGAGAATTTGATTGCTGAAGAGGACAGTGAACCCCTCTCTTACTTGGAGTCTCATGTAAAACTGAAGCATTTTTTAATTAATTTGATCCTTACTGAAATTCAATCTAACTGTCATATAGCTCTTGCAATTGCTCCATCAAGAATAGCTATCAGATTTTTGGATGGTGACCACACAGCATATTCTCTGTTACAGTTACCTATGGACTTAGCTCACACTGCAAATCCTATATACAATATAAGCAAAAAGTCTCATAAGGCGATTGTCCAACAAATTGCAAACTCATCATTTGGGATGAGTGTGCAGTGCTAAATAAATCTACCGTTACCAAGTTTGTTTCTCCCATGGCATGTTCTGGAATGAGAACTCCAAGCAATCTTTACATATATGCTCCAGACCAAAAGTGTTATTTATTCAAAACCTTTTAAAGTAGTAATTAATTAGGTATTAATAGTAAGGATTAGTCAGATAAATGTGAGTGGAGCCGCGGTTACAACGGCTAGTTTAACATAAATGTGTCGTCATGCTAAACAAGAGAACATTACCATCCACTTGCAGGTGGTACATGTCTGTGAACTCAGTCCCTTTGTCAACACCCTTCTTCACCTTTTCTCTGGAATAACCACCATAGAGGAGGATCCGGCCGTCAGTGAGGGGAGCCAACAAAGATGCCGAACGAAGAGACGGAATTTTGCCTACTGGCTCAATTTTACTCCAGGAATAGGTTTCCAGGTTGAAAACATAAAGGTCATTCAAATATTTGTAGTTCCTGAAAAGAACATGGAAATTAATTTCCTAAAAAACTGCAAAACACATATGAAAAATAAAAATATTTAATAAAAAGCACTCTATATTTAGTAAACATATTGTAAAGTAATTAAACACACGAATATCATAAAAATGCTGGTCTATTCTGCAGCTGCAACTCATATAAATACCAAAATATGCACACATAACTATTCAAAGTATGTGTTCAGTCGTTCTGGAATTTAAAAAAGCTTGTTCAAAAATTGCCCTATAGGAGGCACATTATAATTTTTTTTAAATTATTATTTTATAAAAGCATTAAAAATTGATCTCTAAATTATGTAACTAGTAAAATTTTCTTTCTTTTGATTTAAAAAAAGTCCAAATTTAATCACAGCTGCTTTTTATAATTTATATACAAAGAGAAAATTAAGTTGCATACACACATCAGGCTATTCTGAATTAGTATGCATTGAAAGCACAGTAAAAAAACTGCTATGACAAGAATGACTTCCTAAGAACATATTATTATTAGACCCATGTTCCATAATGCTTGAAACTATATTTTCCCAGCCTAACTTCAAGCAACTTCTGGTTGCAAGGATATTTAAAGGATGTGATGTATCATGGAAGAATCACAACATCAGCAGAACTAAAAGACAGTATCATATTACATGCCTGAAATTTCATGAGTAATCATCTATGATCAGCAGTTTAGCATTCAGTTCATCGACCTTCCAATGGCACACATTTGTAATGGGGAACATATTGAGTAATATGAAATAACTTGCTCACAGGTCTAATACAGGGATATAACGAATAGTGATTTGGCCGAAGGGCTGAATATCTACATTTTAAAAACCTTTCACTTGTGATGGTAAATAAACAATTCATCAAAATTTTAAATGAAAAAATTAAAGATTGATAAAATTTATCTTTTTAGTGATTGTATTAAATATTAACACCTTAATCTATTTTTTGTAATATTTTAAACACTTTAATTTCAACAATAAGACAATGTGGCTTTCACTAATCTAAATAAATTGTAATAGTATAATTTTATCTGTAGATACATTACATTATTTTTTTAAGAAAATTTATTAAAACCTAAAAAAAAAATAAAAACTTGCTTGTAATCCTTTTTACCTTTCACTTAACTATAACAAATTTATTTACTTCAAGTCAGAATGTTAAGTTATTTCCTTTAAAATATATTTTTCTTCACTACTACTTACTAATCAGTAAAAAAAATTCTTATTTTCTTTAAAAAGTTATTTAACAGTCTTTAATAATGCTTACTTTCCCCCTTAACAATTTCAAAAATTCGCTTTTTTTTTTTTATTATATATATATATATATATGAAATCTCCATTTCAAGACCTTTCCAACAAAATAAGTCTTTTGCTCAAGTTCATATTGAAAGTCAGTTAAAATAAACTTTAAAAAAATGTAAACAGATAAACGTAACATAAGATATTTAACTTGAATTATCTCAAAATGGTATTTTTGAAACTAAGTGTACCTTTTTCTCAAAATTTACTTTATCTATGCTCTTGAAATTTTTAACACCTATTCTATACATATAAATGTATATACTGATGTGAAATTTTTCTGATATTTAAAAATATTTCTTAATAGTACTGATCTCATGTCGGAAAACAGCATTTTTTGAAAAATTCACAGTGACATTCAGTTAAAAAATTTTTAAAAAGCTATATTTATGTAAGAATTTCACCTCGGTATACAGATAAACATCTAGTTAAACTATATAAAAAATTTCAAACATGCATCCATAATAGATTGTGAGAAAAGGTACATAGAAAATGGGCAATTTAACATTGGCGGTATAGAAGGTACCGACTCCCTGTAAAATCGAATAAATGCTTCAAATGAGATCTTTTGATAATAAATGTACTGAAAGGTAATTCTACAATATTCTTTGTTAAATATATATTTAAAAAAATTATTATCCTGAATTTATTTGGCTGAATATTTGTTTCATATTCGGCAAAAAAGCCAAGAATTATTGCACTTGCATCATAATTCAGGCTTCACAACAATAAATGACATGTAACAATATTAATTACACTTACAAACTATGCAACTTAAAATTGAGTAAATGTTAAAAAGAGTTTTTTTGAGAATAAATGTACTGAAATAAAATTCTGCAATATTCTTTGTTAAAATACAAACAAACTTTGTAAAAAATTATTATCCTGAATTTATTTGGTAGAATATCCGTTTAGTATTCGGCTAGAGGGCAAAAAGTCATTGCTCTTGCATCATAATTGCAGGCTTTACAATGATAAATAACATGTAAAGTTATGACAAACATTTATGTACTTTGTAACTTAAAATTGAGTAAATGTTAGATTTTTCGATAAAAAGTGCACTTGAATATAATTATGCAATATTCTTTTTCTTATTATTTAATAACATAATTTAAATAAATTATCTCGAAAATATTCGGCCGAATACCTGCTTAATATTCGGTAAAAGGGTCAAATAGTTGATAAATATTCGTTACATCCCTAGTCTAATACTGTTTTTATGAATAAATGTGTTCCTCAACTTTTTCTTTTTTAAAGAATAAAGCTATAAAGTGCTCTTTACATAAAGGTTTTGCAACAAATTTTTTACTGTGTAAAATCATTCAGCACATATTTTGTATAGTATGTGTATAAATTTTGGTATCAATCTACCTATTAGTTATAGCTGCAGAACACTCACCAGTTATTTTTTAAGATCATCCTACATGCACATAAAAATTAACTACTGTCAGAATCTAATTACAATAAATAAGCTGAGAGCACCTAAAGAAAAAAAAATATACGGGAAAGGAAAATTTTTCTGAAAGGCATGTTCTACATGGAATAACCAACAACAACAAAAAAAACACATGTTTTCATTTGAACAGTGAAATTCAAGCCTCTCACAAAAACACTGGAATATTATAAAAACAAGTTCAATGTTTTTGCATGTGGAATTAGTAGTAAATATAAAGCACATAGTTCAAGAAACGGAAAACCCTAGGAGACTAATTATATGTTGAGCAAATGATGTCAGTGAGAGGTTGCAAAAAAAAAGCACAAACAATTGAATGAAAGTAAATTAAGGAAACAGACACAAAACAAAATTATCACTAATAATCATGTAATTAAACTACATGAATATTTTTTAAAAAAAGAAATAAATAATGATGCAAGAAGAAACCAAGATTGGTCCAACCTAAAATTACTCTCTCCTGCTCTTGTACTATGATAGGGTCAAGAATACAATTAACAAAATTATTCAGGTTAATTAATATTCAGAATGAATTTTCACAGTCCAAATTCAGAAAAGCTGAGGCATTGGTACACTAGACAAACACTTAATTCTAATTTAAGAGTACCAGGATTGCAGAACATTCATGGAAAAAAATTATAGACATTCAAAATCACTTGAAATACCTTTTTATTTAGTAAAATTTATATCATAATGAAATTTGTTTTAATAAAAAGAACATAAGCAACTCATAGAGGTAGGAGTTGAATTCAGTCCGGATCACCCATTCATATAACTTTCAAATAAGTATAAATATATCAAGGTCCTTCAAAGATTTTACAGTTCAATAAAATTGTAAAGAAAATTTAGTCAAACACAGATGGAAAATGTTACAATAAATATGAGTTTATAAAAGAACGGCACAAGACAAAAAAAGGGGAGTATTTTTTTTTTTTTAAAACCAGTTCAGCAGTTATTTATTTACTTTGTTGCAGAATTCAGAAACAGGTGTATTATTCAAATTATGCTGTTTCAACAAGAAGCCAAATTTCATTGGAAAAACTCCAGCTCAGACAAGTGATATCAATTATGCAGGCAAAATGAAATGGAAGTAAATTTATAATCCCACCCTTTAAGCCTAAAAATAATCAACTCTTTTCATAACATATTACAAAATTGGAATATTTTAAGAATTCTGAATTTCATTTTCTGACACCAAAGATTTTATTACTGGCTGACATCATAAACAAAATGAAAGTAAAGCATTAAAAATTTCCTTGGAAATCCAACCCCCCATCCCTTCCCCTCGAAAAAACCCCATTCAAATCGAAGTTTCATAAAAGGGAACAATTTGCTTTTAAAAAAAATGATTTCAAAAATACTAACTCAAAAGTTTCATGAAATCCTCCAAATACCACAATTTGTTTTTTTCTCACAACCATACGATGACCACTTCTGGCTGAAGGTCCACCTGGGGCTTTTATTTCTTCCCATCTTTTCTCAGCTAAATGGAACACCCACAGATCTTTGTAGTGATAAAAGACAGTTCGTGTGGGGCTGACAAATTCTCCTCCAAAGATCCACAGCTGCCCTCCATTTTGGGAGAGAACAACAGCCTATAAATAAGAAGGAGAAAGTGATTTCAAATAAAAGAAGCTAGAATGCCAACATAATACAAAAATATTTTATTTGTCTAAAATGACATAGTAACAAAATATCACAATATTTTACAATTCCTCAAAAATCACTACATTGCATAAAAGATAATTAATTAAGTATAATTACATCCTATATATTATTTCTATAACCTCAACATCCCTTTTACTCAACTAATACAAAGCCTACAGCTATGAACAAGGTATCAGTCCATAGAAATTTTTACTGACATCTGCTATAGTGTACTCAGTTTATGGTAAAACACATTGTTTAAAAATTAAGCTAAAAAAATTAAACAATCTTAGATATTGTGGTGAATCAACAATCCAGCAATAAACAAGCCTAAGGATAAGAAAAGAGCCAAAGTACACATTGTTAATGCAATTTAGTTGCATGATTTTAGAGACAAACACATCTTTCATCTATGTGAGTTGAAGTACTGAATAACTGCCGTGCGTTTATTTACAGTACAGTAACCTTTATCCGGCAATCTGAAATTACCCAAAAACAGGCAAGCTTTATACCAACCGAATATTTTCGGCTAGCCTCCATTTTCCATTATTCCCCTTCATTCTTCAGCCCAGGGATGAGTTTCTTCCACCTTTTCTTATATTTTGCTTAAAATATCTGCCCTTTGGCCACCATGGAGTTTTTCCAGCTTTTTTTGCTACACAGAGAAGACCCCGCTTTAGTACGCACTTTGGATACAATCTCCTACATATTTTCCTCTTCCAATCGGAGAAGAACAAAGTCTTGATTACGTTATCCCCTACTCAGTCAGGTTTCATATGACGAAGTAGAAAGGGAGAGAAAGAGAACACATTAGCTATTTATTTGCAAACCAATCAAATGCAGCGTTAAATTTATCTCTGATCCGATCTTGTTTGTCATGAAGTGACATAAATTATGACTATTGCCGGCTCGCGCTTTCATTTTGTTTAATTTTCACGTGTTAAGCGCTACGATAAATCCTTGAACATCGTTTTTGCCAGTGCTTGTGCCGAAATTGTATTCTAGGCAGCTGACAATGTCAAAAAGACCAAATGATTGTGTTGCAAGTGGCTGCTCAAAGAGAAAGAGCATTAGAAAAAAAGTTGAGATCCTGAAGAAGTTGGACAGTGGTAGAAGTGTGAAATTTCTGAACCAGGAATATGGTATTGTCACCTTGACGATTTACAATCTGAAAAAACAACAAAGTTTGCTTCTGAAGTTTTACACAAACAGCGATGCTCCTAATCTTATGGAGAACAGAAAAACTTCGCATCAACCGAGGAACACAGATGTTGATGAGGTTTTAATGGAATGGATACTTCAGCAGCATAGCGAAAAGGTGCAGCTAGATCGGTCATTAATTATGGCCCAAGCCAAACTTTTCCACAAGCTATTGGGGATACAAACTGCTTGTAAATATTCATCAGGATGGTTCACAAAATTTAAGAAACACCACGGCTTGAGAATATTGAGCATTTGTAGTGATAAGGTTTCTGCCGACCATGAAAGCGCAGAAGCCTTTGTCAAGGAATTCACAGAACTATTTCTGACAACGATTTATCTCCAGAACAGGTTTACAATGCTGATGAAACAGCATTGTTCTGGAGATATGTTCCTCGTAAAACTTATGTTGCGTCCGATGAATTGGCGCCGAGTGGAGTCAAAGATTCAAAAAAACATTTGACTGTACTTGCATGCAGTAACACTGCAGGCACACATAAATGTAAGTTGCTAGTCATCAGGAAAAGTGCGAAACCCAGAGCACTGAAAGGAGTGAAAATCATGCCTGTACTTTACAAGGCAACTAAACGCACATAGATAACAAAAGACTTGTATACTGAGTGGTTTGAAAAACATTTTGTGCCCGAAGCTAGGACACATTGCATGTCCATGGGTTTACCACAACAATGTAAAATTTTATTGGTATTGGACAATTGCACTGCACATCCCGATGGCAAGATATTGCGAAAGGACAATGTCATCGTGGTATTTTTACTGCCGAACCGTACCTCCTTGATCTAACCAATGGATCAAGGAATCCTTCGATTTTTAAAAAGCCTGTATAAACTGGATTTTATACGTAGATTATCGAGTTCTTGCAATTCCTGCATCGGCATTCAGCAGTTCATGAAAGATTATTCTATTAAAGATAAACAACAAGAATATATGAAAAAACTTTTCTCCAAAAAAAACTAATTTTTTTTCCCCTAGTTTTTCATATTTCTTATAAAAAGTTTCATGTTGCTACAAAAATAATCTCTCATGAAATGAATTTTTAAGAAAATGAAAATTAGTACTTCTAATTATATTTTAAATAAAACATTTCATCCCAGAACTCCATAGTATAGATTATAATTTGTGCAGTCCATATTAGAAGACGAAATTGCGCAGAAACTATGGAGAATCCATAGTAGTTTGAGTCTTTGGTACTCTTGAATTTTAAAAAAATAGATTTATTAAGGATGAAGAAAACAGCGGATTTCCGGTATAATACCAGGAAACAATCACCCCTGAATCATGGAAGATTTATTGTGATATGCAAAGGATAGTGCCGATGAAGATGAAAAAAAGATCTCTATTGAGCATTGTATCACATTAACAGAGGAGCTTATACGAGCCATGGAGAAAAAGTAATTTTTTTCTGAACACTACATTAGTGTATAAAATTCGGGAGGTTCTGTTAAAAGAAAATCCGAAACATATGAAACAAATTAAGTGAACTGTTTACGCCATCGACATCAAAATAATCCTTTTTCTTATTGTTAACAGAATGGAAAAATAATCATTTAAACATTTTATCACCTCTTCAAATGTATACATCAATTCACTTTTTATTTTCAGCTATGTGGGTGTTTTTATTTTCACTATCACAGAGCAATACGATCGAAAAGAAAATTATTACAATTCCTGTTCAAAAGATTTTGGTAAAATAAATCATTTCTTTTTTCAATCATTTCTGTTATAGTTAATAGCGAATTTCATTACAAGTCATGATGGGAGACTTTAATACCCCAAGAGGTATCATACAAGTGTATATATATCTCAAGAAGTCTTATTCTAAATCTTTATTTTAATTTTACCTCACTCAACAATTTGCTTTTGAGATAATAAATCAGCACTCATTTAATCAGTGTATGTATATTGCTTTAGCTTGGAAGACTCAGAAAAAAAAAGAAAAAAAAACATCAATGAAATATTTTTTGAACAAGCTGATTTTGAGAAGATTTTTTTTTTTTTGTCAGATTTTAAATTTTTTTTGAAGCCCCACAAAATTTAGCAACCCATAAGCTTGGCTTTTCATATAAATAGTCAGACAACTTGTTTATTTACATAACTAATAGCTAGTATCTCATTTCCAAAAGTAAAACTTTCATTAAAAAAGCATAAAATCTGATAAATTTTCTCAAAAATCAAAGTAAATAAATGATGCATCTTGCTTCTTTTAAATAAAATATTACTTAAATAACTGTATTAACTAACAATTAAAACTGAAAGAGACAATCTTTATCAATTCAAATTTTTCTTTGAATTTTTAATGTTCAATTAAAAATTTACTTTTTATTTCAAAAATTAAGATTGTTTCCTCCTTACTTATATTTTGCTCTTGAAATCTTTTCTGTTAAAAACAAAATGTTTTAAATATGATAATGAATGTGTGAAAATATGTGAAAGAATTCATGATTTTTAAACAATTTTATTTAACTTGACTTTCTCATGTTTAAAGATTTTCAACCACTTTGTTGGCGTACTAGAGTTTTGATATCTTGTATGCTGGCATGTTCTCCTTGAAAATACACTATTGTAATATTTTCAGAACTATATTATTAGTTATTCAGTTAATTTAAATAAATTTTGATTACTTATGAGCAATGTCACCTGGTAGTAAATTTATGAAAATAGTCAAGATTCCACAATAGTTATTACAATGTATTATAAAGAACAAAAAATGAAAAATAATTAAAATAAATTACTTTATAGTACACTAATAAAAACTGTTTTTCTTAAATTTATTTCTTGCTTATTAGATATTTTTAAAACATAGTTCGAAATCTCATAAACAGTAACATTTTTCCCTTGTTCATTTAAACTAGAAAAAGTTGTTGAAATTCCAAACACACAAACAAACATCATCTTTAAGGTTTCAATTTAAATTGTGATTTCATTGCTGTTCATTAATCAAATGTAAAGTTGAATTTTCAATTTCTCAAATGACATTCAGCAACATGGAATGAATTTTTTAAAAGGTAACAAAAAAAAAACTTTAAAAGACTTTACCTGGTGTGCACATCTTGGTGGTGGCTTTAAAGGAGTATGCATTATACTCCAAGTTCCTTTCTTGATATTGTAAAAGTGCAGGTCGTTATACACAGTAGTCTAAAATTAATTGGATAATGAAAAAAATATTAATTTTCATCTTGGATTAATAACAAAATCTTATTCCACAGAATAATCTTTATCACTAAAATACATTTTGTTTTATTATAATGGTACTGAAGTTTATACAGTATGGGATATAAAATGGCAACAAAGTTTTCTTTTAATTACATATATGATTTCTTTTAAAAAATTTTAATGTGTCTCTATACGAAGTAAAAGAATATATACGTTTGCATAATACTTATGCATTATAGAATAATTTTTCGATTGGAACAAATCAGGAAATTTTGGAAGTTTTATTTATTTTGCCTCAGTCAACAGTGTACCATAAGATATCTGTTAAATGTTTAAATTTAAATTAAACAAATAAGATACACAAAATTAATATTGATAATTTAATACTTATTATTGAGAGTCAAATTTTTCACCTTTTCTAGAAAAATGAGGCATCAGTCATTCAATTAAATACTATGAAAGAGAAGAAAGACTTTATTTGGGATTATTTTTGAATTTAAGTAATAAATTTATCAAAACTGCATTCATCAAAAAACTTTTTGAAAAAGATAAAACTTTATTCCCTGCAACAAAAGGTTAGATTTACAAGCTTATATAATTATCAAAATCTAAACCACCAATAAAGATTTTTGAATTATACTTGTATTAGAATATAAAGGAACTAGGATTCTGAGAAACCACACACACATATGCATACAAAAAAAAACTATAAAAAATGTGTAAGCAAACTAACCTTACTTCCAGTGTAATACTCCCCTCCAAATAAAATCAACTCTTCTTTATCAGGATGAGGACTCAATGTGAAGGAGGATCTGAAAAAAAAAATAATAATCCATCTCAGAAACATAATACTAAAATTGTCTATGTGCATTTCTTTACGCAATGATGATTTGTATGCAATTTCTTTCTGTCTAATAACTTGTTATGGAAATGCCTTGACATTTTACACAGCAACAAGTACTTCATTTAAAATAAGGCTTAATAACATTGTTTCATCAATATGAAAAAGATAAAAACATTTTTCATCCATCTCGAAAGAAGATTAATTTTTATAAAAATTCTGATATTCAGTAGAAATAAGGGGAAAAAATTCTTTACAGAAAACCTATATTTCTGAACCATTTTTAAGAAATTATAAAATTTATTTACTCATTTCATGAAAATGGAATAAAATATGGCTAGCAAGGTACTTATGTATTAACGCCACCGCAGCTGATGTTGCACTAATGCGTCAATCTTGTTGTTCGCACACAGCAACCTTGTTATTCGCACACAGCAACCTTGTTATTCACACACAGCAACCTTGTTATTCGCACGCACACACACGGTATATGTAGAGAAACAAAAGATTCGTTTGCTGTCACTGTTCCTAATAGAACTGGCTCTACCCTTCTTGATAAAATTATTGAAAACATTGCAGATGGTAGCACATTTATTCTGACAGTTGGAAAGGATACCAAACAAATAGAATAGAAAGAGAAGGATTCCTACATGCTAAAGTTAATCATAAATACAGTTTTATTGATCCTGATACAGGAGTTCATACACAAACAGTTGAGAGAATGTGGGGCAGTGCTAAATGGAGGAACAAGAGACATAGGAGGACAGCAAGACATCATTTGGAATCTTATTTATCAGAGTTCATATGGCGACAGCATCAGGTGAAAGAAAATAGACTGTTTTGAATCTATGTTAAACTCTATATCGGCCCATTTTCCACCGAAATCCGATTGACTACTCTGTTTTTAAATAAAGTGTTTTGAATTTTGAAAGTGTTTTGATTTTAAATAAAGTGTTTTATTTTATGATTTGTCGCAAAAATTTTATGTGTAGATTGGCGGCACTTAAAAACCGCCAAATCTGTAGCTGCGGTGGCGTTAATACGCAAGTACTGCTAGCAATTATAACATTATCTAGCTTTTGCTGTTTTCAACAGAACACTTTTTTCCAAAATATTATGATCTCTAAAAATGATATTGATTTTAATAAAAAGCAGTTAATAATAAACATTAAAAATTAAATCAAAAAGTATATTTTCTCATTAGAATCAATTTGGAAAAAATATGTCAACATATTCACCTTGGACCAGGTTGGGAACATAATTCTTCACCAACTTTACCATCTTGTTTTTGCGACTCCACAATTAATTTTTCAATATCATCCTGAAAACATTTGAAAGTTTCATAAATTTCAATTAAAAAATTATTTCTAATTTATTTCATACAGGAATTTTAAGAATTAATTATTCTAAAAGTGGGAAAAATAACTAAGGATTCACGTGGAAGTAAAAACAGCTCTGATTATACATCATACTTTGTAACAATAACTGATTGCAAATTAAAGTAACTTTCTAAAATTTCAATGATTTCAATAGCCTAAAATGAATTTTTCTACAAAATATTTGTTAAACTTGATTTTTAATTTAAATGTTTTAATGTCATATTTAATTACTCTTCTATCTTTTTCATGGGATTTCACCCAAGTTTAAATAATCATATACTATAACAGGTCACCATTATTAATAAATTATCAAATTCAATAATTAATCTAAAAGTGAAAAAAATAGTACTAGAAAAAGTTAAATATGCTTAAGGGTAATGTTGAATAGTTTCTAAAAGAAGACAAAAATTTAAACAATTGAAAATGGAAACAAAATGACAAAATATGAAAGTTGATCCTTAAGTTAAATCTGAATCAAAGTAACCTGAAATTAACAAATTATAAACTTAATCAAAGGCAACCCAAAAATCTGGCATCAAAGTAGGAAGAAAAAAATGGTTTAATAGATATGAGAAGATGCAGAAAAATGTCAAACATATTTTTAAAATAAGTTTGTTGAATACATTATTTTAGTTTTAATGGGAACACTGCAAAATCTTAAATGTATCTAAGGTTTTAGAAATTTTCTCACTATAATTTTATTAAGTCACATTTACAGGTAAAACATGCATATACGCTGTATGATCAAAAGTAATCGGACACTTTTGGATTTTCACATTTCTTTAGCATTTCTGGAGAAAATCTAGACCAACTGCCCTTGAACTTCGACCATGTAAAGAATAGACTCTTAACTCACATTTTACCGTGAAGATTCGGTCACGAGGGCATTTAGGGGACCAACTAGAAATTGATGAAAAAAACTGGGTTCACCCCATTCAATAGAAAGCTGATAACAGTTTACAAATTTTATCAATGGTTTTGCTTAATATGAACATTGCCTACATGCATTTTTGTAAAATTCACAAGTATACTCTGAAAAATATAAAGGTTTTCTTAAAAATCTCAAATTTTCTTGAATGTTTTTTGCTTATAACATGCAGAGTTTACCACCAAATAATACAAAACTTACCGAATTTTTGACAATGTGTTAGAGAAGTGTTCTTTTCAAATTCGAAGTTAATGCTGTGAATATTATAGGAAATGAGTATTTCAAGCAAATAATTTTTTTACTGTGAATGTGTGATATATAGTGTAATTTTTCTTGCACAACTTCAAAGCTTGATATATATAGGGCAACTTATATAAAAATTCCAGTTGAATACCATTAAGATTTAGAAAGATATCGGCATTGCAGTGAGCAGAATTTCTGCTTCCCTCAAAAAGAAACAAAATGATAGGGTTTTATAACAAGTTGCTATTTTTTAACTTGAATTTTTGAATAATTTTATAGAATTTATTAAAGATTGAATATCTTGAATACCCAAGCATATTTATAAATAAAATTCATACTTTAAATTGCAGTTCGAAGATTACTATAGGAAGATTCAAATTTAAAAAATATCATTTTGTGGAAAAACCCTAATTATTTTGTTTCTCTTACAGAGAGGCAGAAAATCTGCTACTGCAATGCAGATATCTGCTTAAGTTTTAATTTTATTCAATTGGAATTTTTATATAAGTTGCCCTATATATCTGGCTTTGAAGTTGCAAAAGAAAAATTACACTATGTATCACAGATGCGCAATGAAAAATATATTTACTACAAATACTCATATTTCCTCTAATATTCACAGAAATAACTTAAAATTTTAATGGAAGACTTCTCTAACACATTGTCAAGTTTTCTGTAAGTTTCGTATTATTTGGTGGAAAACTCTTCATGTTTTAAGCAAAAAACGTGGTGAAATTTGATATTTTTAAAGAAAACCTTTATATCTTCCAGAATATACTTGCTTTTTTTTTCAAAAATGCATGTAAGCAATTTTCATACTAAGCAAAACCATTGATGAAATTTGTAAATCATTATCAGCTTTCTGTGGAACGGGGCGAGTACAAATTTTTTCCTTCTTCATGAATTTCTGGTTGGTCCCCTAAATGTCATCGTGACCCAATCTTCACTGAAAATGTGAGTTGAGTCTATTCTTTACATTGTCGAAGTTCAAGGGCAGTTGGTCTAGCCTTTTCCACAGAAATTCTAAAACATGCGAAAATAAGAAAGTGCCTGGACAGTTTTGATAGTATAATATTTGTAAGTAAAAGTTTGTTTAGAATTTAGAACACAGATATTACAGATTTTTTTAAAAAATGCATTGTTTGTGGAGATGAAAAGAGGATGCTAATACTGTTGCCTTCCTGGTTGGTAAACTTACCTGAGGCCACCCCTGAAATTAATGGACAGAATCTGACTTATGCAGCAAATGTAGATGAGGCAAAAACTATATACCCTTCTCGTGTGCAAGAAGTTATTTTACTATTATGTTAAGTTAAATATCTCCCATATACATTAGTATATTCTTACAGTAATATTCCATCTGAAATATTGTTCAAACAGCAACATACAATTTCACAGACACCCTGTAATGTAGTACAGGCCTGTTCAGCTTTAAAATTATTCTGTTCCTAGGTCTTTTTTTAAATGTTCTTTCAAAATGTTAAAAACTTCAAATAAGACACTATGTGTACCAGCTTTTTAAAACTATGGACTATGGAAATTTTTTCAGTCTTAAAGGAATCAAGAAAGGGACGAGTTTAAGTAGCCTTGACTTACATCGAATAGAAAAGAAAATAGAGAGACGGGATAGAAAATATTTTTTTACCTACGCTTCAGTCAGATTGATTGTACTTCGTACTTCGGTTAACCTGGAGTTTAGGGTGCATACTCACTTCATTTCCCTTAAGCTTGCCAAATGTTTGCCGCCAAGAGAGAGAGTACCAGAACATCTGTTCTGGATGCGAGTTGAAAATTTTTTCGGCATCGTTTGTGCATGCGCCAACAGTGATTTGTTTACCGGTTTACGGCAGATGCCCTTAATTTCGCATCATTTCCATTGGTACACTGTCTGTTCTCTTCGATTCATTTGGTCGGCATACGAATTTGAAAAATACTTCGTTAGGAATTTTTGATCATTTACCAAAAGATTTTTTTCAATAACCATTCGATTCTCTTCTAAAGATTTTCGTTCATCGAATTTGCTGTTTCTCTTTTTCTGTGTTTCTGATTATGGCTTCCAAATATCGAACAAGGAATGTTTTCTCTGGAAACAATGGTTCCCTTGCTATGTTTCATCATCTTCAGACGTGTTTTTCCTACGTTCGTGTTTTTCCCGTGTTTCGTATCTCAATGAAAAAGCAAAGCTACAAGAGGCCCACTTTGCTGAAAGTGAAGCTGCTGATGTTTTTTAAAGTTAAAAAAATTTGTCCGGTACACACTTACAATGCCTAAGGCATTGCATGCTCAATCACTCATCTTGAGATGCCATAGGCATCGAATGCTCAGGAGACTTATAAAAAACTGACTACGCATCCTAAACTGTGTTTGGTGGTGGCAAATAAAATTGCGCTAAAGAAAATTGGTGAGAAAATAGTATGCACCCTAAACTCCAGATTGACCTATACTCCTAGTACTGACATTACACACGAGTGTGTCTCCATGAGTTCCTCAACTCTGCATTCATAAGCCCGGCAAACTGAAAACTGCATGTGTATTAAAGTATATTTACTCAATACTGATAGTATTTAATCGTTAATAATGAAATATTAGTGCATTCATTTTAACTAATAATTCTCACAATAAAATCAGTAAGTTTGCTGAAAATTACATTGCCGTAAGATCATCGATCAATTAAAAACAACAAACAAATCTATTTATGAAGGGAAATCGGGTGTATACCACTTACATCCCTCTGGAAATTCAATTTCACAGATGAAGCAAAGAAATGTTACACTTACCTCACCTTTAGCAGCGAGTTCTTTCTTCATTCTGGCAAGAGCTTTCTTCTCCGTTTTCAGAGCTGTCTTTTCAGCTCCTTTACCTTTCTTTTTGTCCTTTTTACCCATAATTGCTAAAATATTTTAAAATGATAACCGATTACAGTCTGAACGAGCTATCCCTTTTCAACACGTGCGACTTAAAAGAATTGCCGGATGCACAACAAACACAATACTGCAAACACGAGTGCCTCGACGTAGCAAGATACCTTAGGACATCGGACTTTGTGATTGGCTAAAACAATTTAGTGTTCAGATACTTGACAAAACAGCCGATTCAAAGCTGCAACTCGATAATAACGGTACGGATGAGTTTCCTATTTTGTTTATATGGGGTTATGTTAACGGGTCTATTCTCGTACCCCGGTTGGGTTGGGAGCGTTTCGCCTTTCAACCAAGGGACGTTAATGGCTTTTTCTCGACCGAAAGAGGGGGTCTGATTCTCGTACCTCGGTCGTTTCGAACATCGCGCTTTACGCTAGGAAGTGACGTATATCTGCTGCGCGCGCAGCAAATTGTCATTGTTCATGGTTTCAGATTCAGTTCGAGTTTTGAATCGCCAAAGGAACTATGGCGAAGCGTACATTTGCTTCCCAATTCGAAATTATGGGGTCTATTCTAATACCCCCGGTTGGGTTGAGAGACGTCACTTTTCCCGTTGTTAACGTGCGGAAAAAGTGACGTCTCCCAAGCCAACCGGGGGTACCAGAATAGACCCCTATGTTGGATTATTTTGAAAAATATCCACAAATTTTAAGTGAGAAAGTTGATCGCATCTTTTCAAAAGGCACCAATTGTAAGGGGTGGGAAGATTTAACTTCTGCTCTTATAAGATGCATTCCCAGATAGCAATTCCCAGGTAGCACAGAAATATTATATAATATTTGCACAATCTTATACAATATTAGGGACACCAAATAATGTAATAAAGTATTGTATTGTATGTATCAGTATTTCCGAGATAAAAAATTATCACAAATAACATAAAAACAATGTTTATTTATAAAAATCTTCATTTTAACTCAGGATATCACTCGATTGGAGGTTTTATTACAAAAACACCACTAGAACAATTATTCTTTAAGATGTTGCCCAGATAGCAATTTTAGTTTGCAGCAAGCTTGTCACAAATTTGTCATGACAAGAGTGCAAGTTTGCCACAAATTTGTCATGACAAGTGTGCAAGCTTGCAGTAAGCTTGCAGCAAGTTAACGAAAGCTCCGAAGTCACCATGAAACGAACTTGCAGCAAGTTTGCCGTGTCAAACTCATTGCAAATTATAGCAAAAACAGAACACGAACACAACCCAGGATAGAACTCGCGACCTCCCGGTTCCGAAGCGGGGACGCTAACCGTTGAGCCAGCTGAACTCTGAGAGGAGAGGATAGATTTCGCTGAAACATCGTTCGATGCGATTCGTATACGATTTATTTTAAACTATTTTCTGGTTTTCATTAATTTTTTGAGTTGAGAATACGATTTGAAGTCAAAGAGAGAGCGATTTTCGCTAATAACTACGTTTTGCTAGTAGAATAAATTATGAAATTAGAGTTCAAAAGTAATTACTTTAAAATGGGACAAAATGTCTAGTTATTATTTTTCAACAAACACCGACTGTTTTTTAGATTTAATTTTGTTTATAAACGTTAAAATTTCAAAAAAAAAATAAAAAAAGAAAAAGGCGATATAGTTTTCTTTAAAGTGAGAGTGATATATTTAGTAAAAAGATGGAAAATGCTTCAAAAATTTTTTTTATAAAAAAGTTATTTTTTTCACAAATTATCATTGATTTATTGAATTAATAAAAAAGAATTACGGTCTAGGAGATGCTATTAAAAATCGGATGTTTTTTAAAACAGAGACAAAGATAATTATCTCTTTATTGTGCTATCTTTGCAGGAAGCTTGTTTTGCATACTTGCTGCAAGTTTGATTTGCAAAGAGGTGGCGCTACTTGTCACATCGAACTTGCTACAAGTTCGATTCAAGTTTGACGCGTCAAATTTTGCCATGGCAAGTCAAAATCAAACTTGCTGCAAACTTACGTGCTATCTGGGTGAATATTATATCATACTATACAATACAATGCACATGATATTTTGATTTTTACATTAATCTGCATTGATCAATATTTTAAGGTGAAGTTATTCTTATGCTCGACAGATGGCAGCATGAAAATACAATAACACTTTATTAAACAGTATTGAATGATATTTGTGAAAAAGTATTTAAAAAATGTTCATTTGAATAATAATGTTTACATAGTCATTTTCTTTTACCGTATATAAAAGGCGGGCCGGATTCAGCTAATGAAGTTAACCATAAAACAGCTCTCACAGTTGACTTATCTATTTTTTCTGTGAAAAAAAAATTGAGTGTTATTCTCATCGTAAAAATATGCTCGTGATTTTTTGTTGCGAATCTTGTATTTGATTTTCAATCAATACTGTAATTATAAATGTTAAAGGCCTCTCGTAATACATTGAAAGAGGAATAAATAAATTTCAAAATTATTTGAAAACCTTTCAAACATATTATTATAGTTACTTTTAAACCTTAATAAT
>BGPR01024090.1:0-23601 GCA_013235015.1 Araneus ventricosus | reverse complement strand
TATTTAATTTTAAAATGAGGGAGTCCTTTGTTGGACACCCTGTATATACATATATATAGGGAGAGTGTGAACTAATAGTAGGAATTGAATGTAATAATGTATTTCGACAGTAATATCGAAAGATTAATTAATTACTTTCAAACTCATTTTTATTACCAAGTCATATTATTCGGGAGTTAATCTATCAAAGTTTGAGAAAACAAAAATAATGCATATTTTGTCAAATTATACCACATGATAAGTATTTTGAAATGCTACAGCAATAGTACAGAAACAAAATTAATTTTATTATTTCATATAAAAAAGCGAAAATGATATTTTAAAATATTACGAATCGGTATATAATTTAAATAATATTTGATGAAAGTTTTGAAAAACATTTTATACTTACTATAATTATCTCAAAGAATCTTGAATAATAGGTATTTTGCAGAGATCATCAATTTTTTTCCTGACGTACTTGTCATAATTCCACAATATCATAAATAAAAAAAAGATATCCGGAAATGTGTACAATATGCAACAATAAAATTTAAATCTATCCATACCAAAGATTCAATATGGCGTCATTTAGATTGGGTTTCGTTGCAAATGTGTGGATTCGAAGTAGTTAATTCCAACAATCCAAAAATGAGGGCGCTGCTATCGTTTATCACATGCAAGCGTGAATTCTCTGTATATCTTTCTCCTTAGTTACATCAACAAGTCAAGAATAATACCTACCTTGACTTGTCTTAACGATGTTGCATTTTTGTCAAACATGCAGATATGGCGAAAATGAACAGTTTGTTTAATGGAGAGCATATCCCTGAATAAGGGTATGGTCTCTTATTAAACAACCTGCCCGACTAATTTCAGTATTGTGTTGTAGTACTACGCGGATTCCGCTCCTGAATCTTGCTTGCTTTCTTGGGATATGAATAAGCCGGAAAGAAATGTATACTATAGTAATTTGCATTTCTTTTTTTCCATATTCTTCTTCTTCTTCTGTATCGAACACAAGTTATAATTCGATCTGAGAACATTTAGCTTTCCGATATTGTGACATCAGTGTTTTCATATTACATCCGTAACAAACGGCAATAGCATTAATTTTCATTTACCAGCTCAGATATAAAATTCTGGGCTTTATATTAAAGAAACTATATAAATGTTTAATGAAATTAAATGTAGCTTTAATTTTAAAATTTTATATAGAAACTTTTGCAATAATAAAAGTGGTAATATTTTTTTTTACAAATTTTCAAATCTTCATTTCTAACTATACAAAAGGTGATGCATCATTTTGATATGAACCTTATTTATTCCCGTTTGGAAAACTACCTAAATTTTTAATTTTTTCCGAATATAAATACAGAATGTGCAAAAAATCCGTAGACATTTCAAGAAACTATAAAATATAAGCGGATTTTAAAGTCGTGCACTTCATGCACATTTGTCAGTTTTTTTTCTTGGCATACTAAAAAATATTTAGTACAAAACCTTCACTTCGAGGGGCACTTTAAAGAGCAACTACCTTGAAAAAATGCGAATTATACTGGTATCTATAAACCTGCAGTACGTAACAATTCTATTTACGATTACTTTAGTTGCATTCCAAGCAGTCGATCAGGGTTCGGTTCTTGCCCGACCCATTGTTATTTTTCACCAATCGCTACCAGCCTATATAAGAGACTACCGTATAAGCTTTAGCTAGATTGTGCACATGCTTCAGCTAGATTGTGCACATGCTTCAGCTAGATTGTGCACATGCTTCAGCTAGATTGTGCACATGCTTCAGCTTTTTTAGCCCGAGTACGGTTTCTGGACGGAAGAGAAAATTTCGCCCTCATCTGCTACATTCAAGTACTTTCATATCATCATGTTGTTATTACCGCTGATAAAGATTCTACAGTACAGTGGTCAACAAAAAAATGGGACACCCTGTATCTCTGGTATATATTATTGCATCTTCACCAAACTAATGTCGATGTTAATGACTCAAAGTGACATGTTTATTCAGATCGAGAAACTGATTAACCTTGTAATAAACATATTTGTTATAATAAACGTTGTCATGAAATTAGACCCCCGGAAATTTTTATACAGTTGTGATGATAATTTCAAGGCTTTTGAAAAAATGGATTATCTAATGTTAAATGAGTTATATAAACTTTTAATAATATCTCGGAAAATTTTATAGTTTTCTTTAAAACTTTTTCATTCACTAAAAGAACATATCCTGACTGCATAAAAATGAAATAAATTCATAAATAAAGAAAGAATAATATTTTATACAATTTTTTAAACATGATTGTGAAATAAAGTGAATTGTAACATAGTAAAAGTTTTAAATTAGAGCAAAGCTGAGATATTAAAACGTCGGAATCCAAAAACCTGTGAGCATATCTGTAATAGTTTTCGAGATATTATCAAAAGTTTATATAACTTATTCAACTTTAGATGAGTCAATTTTTTAAAGAAGCTTGAAAAGCTTGCTTGTAAGTCTCGAAATGATCATAACAACTGTATATAATTTTTTTTGGCTAATTTCGTGAGCAGGATTCCATTGAGCGAAAAAAATCGGTAGGCGATTTGGAGAAATTTCGAGATAGCAGTTAAATAACTATAATAATTGTTAATTAACTCGGTAAATCAGCTTTGTGATCCGAATAAAAGTGGCTCTTTGATTTATTAACATCGACAACAGTTTTGTGAAGATGCAATAATATGTACCAGACTTACAGGGTGCCCCATTTTTTGATCAATATACTATGGGCTTCATAAAGACAATTAAATGCTATAGGGAGGATGTTTGTACTTGTCAAGCAACATCGACGAAGGCTAGCTGATAAAGTAGAAAGGTACTAGGTTGTGCAACACGCGTTAGAAGATTTAGGAATCGGAGACCCGGAACAAGGCGCAATTTCAAGTACAACAAATATGTGAAATTTGATGAGAAAAAATTAATGAATATTACAGATGTCGCTTCTAAATCTAAAAATGTATGTTTCAAAACTCACGGAGAGAATTTCAAGTCCAAAATGAAAGTGGCTCAAATTCAGATGTTTCTGAATTAGAAATTGATAATTCCATAAATCTGGTAGAGAGATGATCTCAAATGGATATGCTCGTAAAAGGGGACAGTGCATTCAGCTCATTGCAAATGTATTATAGTACTTAAAAATGTTTGTTTAAACAATAATCAAATTTAGTAAAACTATGTTATAATTTTGTTTCTTCAAAATTTAGAAAATATATTATGTAAATAGGGAATCATATACGACATTTCGGATTTCGAGAAAACGATTTCTGGTGTTTATCAGCAGGTGATTATGATTTTATTTTTTGTTAAATTTTTATAAGCGAAGAATTCGGCGATTTCATCACTAGATTCTATTGCAGAACTCACATGCAGAATAAGGGTCTTATGTTCATCTACTGTTAGTAGATAAATAATAGGCACTGCTTCTGGTCTATTTTTTATGCCGTTCTTCTAGTTTATATTCAGATACATCTACAACAAAAATATGCCACAATTTATATGTAGCATTGAAACGTTAAATGTCACGTCCTAATAGTTACCTTTGTTTAATTTCCTAAAAAGAAATAAGCTTCTCTTTCTATAATGAAAAGCAGCATTAAGTATGTGTGTTGTCTCATGAGCGTTTCAGAAATTCCGGCTGAAATCTTTTTATCCTATTCATATTTTGTAAGAAAAATAATGATACAACGGAAGTCTTTTCAGTACTCAGCACGAAAAGACAATCAATCACAAAATAAACAGTACCATCACAACCAGAGCCACATACATAGTTTTAAGGGTTTGCCGCCCACCCGCTTTAGGCAAAACATCAATTCAGATCCAAGTGGACCAAAACATCAAATTTTCCGAAGTTTCTTTTGAAAATGCATATCTGTCGAAAATAATTTGCGCAATGTGTTTCCATTGCGTTCTTTGACGAAAATGCGACCCGGTATTGTCTATCCAAGCTCAGCTACAATTTTGTTAGCAGAAAAAGGGGGTCCATTAGAAACCCCAACTTCATTCAGCATACAAACAGTAGGATTTGATCCAGTTAATTTTCACTAACTCTTAAAATAGGAGAACAAGATTGGTAGAATCTTGATGTATATTCATAAACAAGTATTCTTTAACCAGTCACTAAAAGCAGACGTCGAAGTTAAAATGTGGAAGTAGATGGGAAACAGGAAACAAATTTACTCTATACTGCAAAGCATTATATTTTTACCAGTATTTATAAATAATAATTTTTTATAAATACATGTTGAAAAACGCGTAATTTTGCGACCTAACTTTTTTTTTCGCTTAGCAAACGCTGTGCATAATTATAAGAGCAGTGGAAATAATGTAGTGTCAATTAGTGATGAGTCAGATCCGAGTCCGTGACGTAAATGGATTTATTGCCCATAATTACTATAATAATCTTTATTATTGAACTTGTTTTTTAATATAATTATGAATCATAATTAATAAAATTAAATTTTAATTAGATAATTAATTATATTGACATTACTTTTAATGAATAATTTTGATTGATATTTATAATTAGATCATTATATCAATGATAATTTAATTTTAAATTAACAGAAATGTTAATTTCTTAAAATTTCGTTAGTGAATTTAACGAAATTTTGCAAGAATCTTCAGTATTTTGAGACGCTTTTGACTTCTAATATCTCGTTAGGACTTCCCATGAATGTCATTTAATTTGTTAGAAACAATATATTCACTAAAGCGTTCAGTAATGAAATTTCAGCTTAGATTTCTTTCTAATTAAATATAAACTCACCCAATTCTAATGAGCTCCATACAGTAAAAAATCTTTTAACAATCACCAAGGAATATAAAACAACTCTTTACAGTTATCAAAGATCTACTGTTGTTAAAATCTGTTATTAACTATATTAACAAAATGTAATTTTTTAGTAAATTCCTGCCAGTTGATTTAATTATTTTTAAATTTTGAGCAAACTATAGATGTCATTTAAATATACCGGGGAAGTCATGTGCATGCGTGGCGAGGTCGGGAGATCGTCGTGTTACGAACCCTGCTGACACGGGTTCGAATTTCCGCAGGAATAGTCGTTGCATGATACGTTTTGAAAAGTTTCTTTTCGGATATTCTCTTTAAAATGTTATTTTATAATATATATTCAGCATTTTATTTTATTTTACTCTTTATTTCAAAATCTGATTTGTTATTAGATAAATTTTAAATAATTCCTTAAACTTATATATAAGTATGGGGGAACTAAGTTAGAATAGGAATTATTTAAAATCTATATAATAATAAATCAGGTTTGGAAATAAAGAGTGAAATAAAATAACTCTTTAAAGAGAATATCCGAAATGAAAATTTTCAAAACATTATATTGCAACGACTATGCCTGCTGAGATTCGAACCCGTGTCAGCAGGGTCCGAAACATGATGTTCTACCGACCCACGTAAGCGTGTGCTGAGGATGCCATACTTAAATGAAGTGTTCAAAAAAGTTATAAAAAAAACTTCGATGACTTAAATTACTCACATGGATGAATATTATTTGATTTATCTTAAAATTTTATACCAAACATTCTTGACTGTTTGAAAAAAGTACAGACTCAAATTTTTCTCTTATATAGTTTTTAACAAATCTATTAATTTGTGTGTACCGAGATTCAACTAATGAAATTATTTTTGATATTGAAATCTTGATTAAGAACAAAAAATTATAATTATTTTTAATTATAATTATTATGAATTCTTTTTATTTGCATCTTCTTTTTACTAGCAACTCTTTCACTTCTCAAGCAACATCAAAAGAATCATTGATCAAACCAACAATTCTACTGGTTCCTTTGTAAACAACCTCAGAAATCGATCTCTATTCACAGCGTAATTGTTTGCTTTCACTCAAATCAACGGAATCTTACCATCCTCTCCTGCTCCTGAATCAGTAAATCCGATTCCAATTCATGAATCCGAAGATTCGTTCCTTTTAGCGGTTTAGTTCCTTTTGGTCGGAATTGGATCCTGTCATTCATTTTGAGGAGCTGGATCCGCGGATTCGTTCCGGAGTGAACGGCACATCACTAGTGTCAATTGAGTCGTTTAGCTGCAAAAACTGGACATCTGCAAAAGAAAAAATTCCTCAGAAAAGTAAGATTGAAAAAATAACTACATGGCATTTGAGGCTTTTGGGCAGTGTGATTCAGTATACTATTTATAGTACTGAGGCATGAAGAAGGGCTCAGTTTTGTTTTGTTGATGACCAGTTTTGCAGCTCGGTTCGCAGCAATCTGATATATAAATAATTACGACAAATTTTATAAAAAACACAACACATAATAATTTTCGGAAAATATCATTGAAAAAAGATGTATATATTTTTACCATAGAAAATAGATTCAATCATTGAAATAAAGCAGATTCTCATGGCCACATTTCTGTGAGGTCGCACTAAATATTATTTTTATCTTCCTGAAGATTTTCTACCCACTCTTCTGTCCTTGAGCTTCTGTTTGTAAAATGTTTCTACAGAAAACCTGTTTGTCAACACTCTCTTGATTCGGTCAGAAATGCCTCTTCATTACTTTAGTACAATATGAAGTTTTAGAGGGTTCACGATTATGCCTGGAGTCACGACTCTAAGCTTACTGCTTGTGATATTTTTCCTTCTATTCACAACCTATTTTCTCTCACGTGCCTCAGATTTATTAAAAAGTTCTCCTTGCAGAAGAAATCGAAATAATTAGTTTATTATTTATCACACATAGCTAATTCTTTTTAATAGCAATGTATTTGGAGACATTGGTTTTTCTGTCACTTCAAAATTTAACGAAAATGCTACGCAGCATTATCATAAGATAAACTTGTAGCGTGCATAGCCATTGCCTTCTTAATGTATGCTTCTATGATGCTGCTTAATGTTCGAGGCAAGTGTTGCCCATGATTTCAGCATTTTTGTTATTGAGCCAGAAGATTGTTGATTTGTTGTTACATCCTCCTCCTCTGATAAGATCTCCTCCAGAACTTCTTGCTGTGAAACATAATGCAACTCCGTAACCTCCTCGGTTGTCAGTTCTTGGCTGTGGGGTTCCTCAAGCTCATCGATATCATTTTCCACCTCAGGTCCCCTGATCTTCGCTAAAGACACAATCTCGTTGACTACAGGCTCCACAGATATTGTCTCAAACTCACATTAGACAACACTCTCCGGCTTCTCCCAAACAGAAGTGAGTGTTCTCTTGGTGACCCCTCCCCAGATATTTTCGATCATCGTGAGCAGGCAAAGATGTGGAAGCAATATTTCCAAAACCCTCTGAGAGTAAAACTTATCCCATCATTTTCTCCTGATGGCTCATCGGTCTATTCAATAACATGTCTGAACAAAAGTTTTTAAAGATGTGTAATCACAAGAGACACTAAGATGCTAACGGAACGGGAGTTAAAAACGGACTGGTATAGCATGCGGAGAACCTCCCCTCGCCCTGTCACTCGTTATGCGAAACATTTCTTACAGTTTATTTTGCTCCTTAAAGCAAGGTCCCACTGTTTTATATAATCTTAATGATTACTGTTGTTGTAAATATATTTTAATAAAATGCTGGTATTATTTTCGCTTCGTTTAAGACTGTCTCTTATTTGTCAAATTACTGTATGTTCTTGTTATTTTGATTACAAGTCTTTCGATGTTAAAATGTTTCCAACCTTTCGAAAGATGCTGATGAATGTTAACCTTAGGAAGAATTTTGTCATCCCATTGTCATCCAGTCAATTAATTCCTGCATAAGGGATACGTGACCTTCTTTTTTGACAAATTCAAATATACCTCCAAAAAGTATTTATTATTGTAAAATCGAATATTTAGTGTCTAAGTAAGTATTGGAATTGAAAAGCAGGGATATAAACAATTGGGATGCAGTGCTTGTACAGTCGCGGAAAAAAAGTAGCCAACTCGCATTATTTCTCCGTCGTACATCGCATTTTTTAAAAAAAATGATACCAATTTTCGGAAAATAATGTCTAGAAAAAGATTTCGTGTTTTAAAATTACATAAGTGGTAATATACGTATTTATAATTGCACTAACTTCAAATTTTCCGACAGAAAGACACATTTTTCTCGATAACTTTAAAAAAACATCAAAATTTATGTTCGAATACCAAGTTTCATTATCCTAGCTATTTTCCTTTCGAAATTATAAGCAAATCAAATTTTGAATATCTAATGTTAAAGTGAAATTTGGAATTTTTATTGATATCTTCAGAAATAAAGTAACTATTAAACTGATTTTTTTATGTAACAGTATGAATTATTCTCAAAAAAACATTTTACTCTTTTGGTTTTTAGTTTAACATATTTTTGAGCACATGAAATATTTTTTAAAGTTGATGTTTAAAAAGATTTGAAAAGCAACACTTTTAAATTTTATTAGCAGTAATTGAACCAGACGGAGAATTTGATAATCCCATGCAAAATTTAAGCACATTCGGACGAGTAGTTCTGAAGATACCTTGAAATTTCTATTTTCCGTCTAAACGATGCAGAAATTATAGCGCTATGTTTATAAATTATAGTGGGGCATTATTTCACAGAAATAATTAATATACGAATAATTAGATAATACCAATACCATATCGACTAACAAAGAAAAGCCAGAAAATAATTGGAAAGCAGTCAAAGTCAGAATTATTCTTAGCAAGTTAGTAATGTTAATACACATACTAGCATTTCATTAAAACAACGAATATTCTATTTTATTCGATTATGTTACATCGGACACAAGTCATTGCTTTCGAAAATATAAATTTGACAAATTTTAAGATTTTTAACAAATTCTGGATGAAAACCGTCAACGAGAAATCTATCTGTCTGCCTATCCGTTCACATGTGAGCACCATATAAAAAAAAACTCCAAAAGGTGGTTGAATTAAATTTGGTACATAGCGTTATAACACGATTTATAGATCTGAATCAGATTTTCAGCCAAGTCCGTCAACTGGTTGGCAGTCTTTCAATCCGTCTATTCCCGCGTATGTTAGGAATCTTTGCTTTAACCAATCACAACAGTCGGAAGTGTTATTTCATATGAGTAAGTGGGTAGCAAAAATTTGTCGCCTTGTTCTGATAAAAAGTGAAGGTAATCTTTATATCAATGCATTACAGTATTTACCACCATTTTTAAATAGCGACATTATTTAAATATCGATTGAAGTGAAAGATATCGAAACGGTTATGGAATAGCTACTTTTGTTCCAAGTACTGCACTTAATTATATTATCAGCGCATTTATATGCAATCGCATGTTAAATGTTTTCACCGCTGATTTACGGGTAAATTACTATTTGAAGGCTCCAAAATGTAACTCATCATTTGTGACGTTAACTCCATTTCAGTTCGAGGTAATATTTTGGCAAATTCTGGAAACCTATAATCACTTAAAAATCCAGTAAACGTTTAATCTACAAGAAACTGGAGTTTGCTGAATTTTAAATGTTTTTTAGTAACTCAGACACGATAATCAGAAAAATGACATTTATTTCCGTCCTCACAATTTTTGTCAACCTAAAAAATGTGTTGAGAGGACTATCTATCATAACTAATGTGAAATATTATTGAATAATATATTAATTTCTTAGTAAAATTACATCAATAAATTTAAAGAAACTACTGTACAGAAAGACGTAAAATTATAAATTAAATTTGCAACCTATTATTATGACATATATTAATTGAAGAGTTGACCGAATGAACATGTTAAGTGACAATTAAGCGAATCTGAAGAAACGACGGTTAAAGTTTAGAAGTTACTTTTTTTTTGTTTTTCCCTCAATTTTTACTCATCAAGCACTTTATTGACGAAAAGGCATTCAATTTTTTTTCTGTTTATGGACATGGCTATAGCTCTTTTAATCATAGAGAAATTTAATAATATTTTGCACTTAACATGTTCTTCCATTCACGCGTCATAAAACTTCTTTCGCTTAGTCGTGGAAGAACAGGTTAAGTGTATGTTTCTTTTCGCATTAACGTATAGTGGTAGATTAAATACATGCGCATAGTATTGAAATGACAAAATTGTATCACTATAAAACTATACATTTTCATCACAAGTTGAACCAATAAAATTAAGCAAATTGGATGTAGAAATAGCACACACACACACAAAAGATCAAAAAGTAATCTATACGTTTTGGAAACAATAATAATAAACATGAAAACCATTGAAGAGTGTAAATATTTTGCTTTTTCTTTTCGAATAAATTATTCATAATATAAAATTATATTATTTTTAACTCTTTAATCCCTGGAAGACTTTTCTGCTAGGCCCTTTAACACCGAGAGTTTTGGGGGAGGAAACGACATGAGTTGGACTCTCCCAACCTGGGTGGTCATTTTGCCCACCTTCCCGCTCCTGATATAACTTTCCCTTAAGACGCACGAAAATGGGCCGTGGTTGGCAAGTATAATTGGTTCCCCCTACCGTGTTTACCTCCTAAGGGATCTCAGAACCTCTCCTCCCCTCAAAGAAGCCAACAGGCCCCAGACCTGCTTTCGCCGCTGTTAAGGGGAAATTTTTAGACCACCTCGCTCGGTATGAGAGGGTTAAAAGAAGTAAGATTTTGTTCTAAGTTTTTAATCTTTTTTGCAATTTACTTTGCTTCAGTATTAGTTGTCAATAACAGGCATAATAATGATAAGCAAACTTGCATAAATATGAAACTGTACATATTTTCAGCACAAGCTGATCAAGAAATATTAAGCAAATTGGATGTTGGAGCAGCATTAAAATATATCAAATAATATATAAGTTAAAGAATAAATAAAAATGAAGATCAAACCCATTGAAGAGTGTTAATGATTTGCTTTTTGCTTTGGAATTAATGATTAAAATAAAAAAAGCATTTTGATTAATGATTCATGAATATAAAAATGTATATTCATGTTAATAAGAGGAAGCTGTTGTTCTATGTTTTCACACTTTTCTGCTGTCAATTTCGCTTCGGTGTCGGTTGTCCTTTCCAACTCAAAATCTCCAATTCTGACGAGTTGAGTTTTTTGTATCCCTTATCTTCTTCCTGAAGTCAACTTTCTTAAAAGGTGTATTAGGATCATAATACTCCTTGCTTTATTCTTTCCTTATGTTTATAATTTCGCATTCGTCATTTTTCTTGAATTTTTTCATAATAATGTACTTAAATCATCATCATAATAATAATATATCCGAAGACCATCGCTTCAACTCTTTGATTATCACAAACATTATCATCATATTTTTACAGTTTTATGTAACTTGGCTCGTTTATTCTTTGTGAAAATGGAATTTTAATATTCATTTCTAATTTAATTACTCTTGTGTTTTGAAATTTTGCACAATTGTGTGTTCTTGATGACCATACACTTTTTAAATATTTTCAGAACTTGATTATCAATTGATAGCTTAACATAATTAAATTTTTGTTCCATAATTTGAGACAACATTTCATAATGTTTATAATAGTGCATTTTAAATAAAAGACTAAACAGTAGAAAATAATTCAAAATAGGAAATTACTTTTTTTGCAAGTAATGGAACCAGATTTTTTAAAAACTTATTAAATTATTTATTATTTTTAACTTTATTTAATGTCATATAAATATTTCACGTTCTACGAAGTTCCTATTTCAATACTTTTTTTTGCATTGAAAGAGTCTAGTGATATCCGTAAATATTTCTTTAAAGCGTTCTTATCAGTATCTTGGAACAAGAAATGTATATTGTATAAATATTTAAAGTTTTAATAAAAATCTTTTTAATATTCCTACTAACATACATGAAACAAGTCAAGTTAATTGCAAATTTGGAGGAAATAAAAGTCAAAGACTAATTAATTAATATATTAGCAAACAGAGCTAATTTAAATTTATCAGTAAAAAACTTTTAAAGTAAAAAAAAGTTTTGATCTCTGATTCAATTTCATTAGAATCAATTACATCAGCAATGTAAGTGAACCATTATTGAAAATAAAAAAATACGAGTTTCAAAAATTCCTCAATTAACTTTTAATTTTTTTCTTTTTTTTCACAATGCCAATTTAATTCAATCCAATTTTTTAGATAACATGGAAAGTAGTAAAGAATAAATGCGAAAATTTCTTTTTTAAAGAAAACGATTTCTATTTTCAGATTGTCTTGTCAATATTTTGGCTTCATTAATACGATTTCCCGCTCTAAAACGATTCAATTTCAATGGAAGTAGATGTGATTTTATTGAAGTTTAACAGGTTTCTAATGGAAGAAAATGTGGAAAATATTCGAGTTTAACCCATATTTTACCACATTAAGAAGAAATTAATATTTTTCCAAAACAATTCTATCACAGACGAATGAAACATCAAGCAAAAATATAGAATTAAAAAATTTAAGAAAACTTCATCGGTTGTCTTTTTGCAAGCTGTCCTATATATAGGACGATAGTAAAATCCACTACTACATTCTTTCAGTCAAGCATATTCGTTTACATGAAATGGTAGTAAACATTCAAAGCAAAGTCCTAAATTACATTTTTGACAAATAGTTAAGGGTTTTCTTGTACAGTTTTTAAGCTGTCATTAGCGTTGTTTTCCGTTTACTAGAAAAGATTCACTTTGGAATTTGAAGTAATCTGGATTTTTTTTTCGAATGCCCAAACTCATTCTTGCAACATTGCGAGGTACACACAATCCCAGGTAAGCTATTGTAAAATGTCGAAGAAATTCGAGGAGTTCTACAACTTGTTCTGGAGGAAACGTTTCTAATGTTTCTAAACCAGTGCAACCAGCGATGTCTCAAATGCATTTTTGAATAATGGTCAATACCACTTTTTTCTTGCATGGATGAAAAATATGTTTTTATGAGATTGTCCAACAAATCTACACCATTTTTGTACAAAGTATACGAAACCACTCACAATGGTATGTCTACTTTCTGCTTCTCGCCCTTCTTTCTACTTTTTTAAAGCCTCTTTTTCGTCAAAATTGGTGATCGATGAGACAACTCTATTGTCAATCCATCGAACAGCTGCAGTTTTATTAAAGGGCATTTTGTCATTCTATTTTCCTTAACTGTTCCCGTAGCAAAGAAACGCTTGCTTCTGAGAGACCAAAAAGATCACACGACCTAAAAATGTTATCCTTATAAATTTTGTGGTTTGCAGGAGTTTCAACAAAAGACAGCCAATTTTCAACAACTGGTTGGGCTAATGATTTCTTTTCTTTCTTTTCATAGTCATGCCACATTTGTTTTCATAATTGCTTTACTACCTGATATGGTATAATATGAGAGGGATATACATCGAAAGATGAGAGTATCCTTATATTGTATCCAAATTTTACGGGTTTTCCTTTCGTGTACAGTTTGCATCCATGTCTGCCAAAATAGCGGACTATTCTTTCATCATTACTTAAATGTACAGAAAATATACCAAACTGTTAAAAAACTTTATTCAACAATTTCTAATTTGGACGTACTTTCTAATAGCGATCTGAATCAATAGCAGTACTGTCATTAAAGTATAAATAACTCTTGATATCTAAGTATCGTTCTTGACATTGTTTGACTAACAAGCGTTGTTCCAGTATCAGAAGCATTTCCCCAGTATATTTTTTCTCTGGGTGAAATGTAACATTCCCTATAAAAAAATAATTTCCAAAACTTGTTAAATTTAATCGAATTTTAGACAAAAATCATGACTATTTTTCTGTCAAGCATGCTTGTTACCTTCTACCATAGCTGGACAATCACATTTTCAGCCATCATCTCGAGAAGTTCCAAGGTGAATTTCCTGAAATCATATCCGTAAAATAATTAGGAGCTGATGAATATTTTGGTGCACAATTAGTCCATGTAGGTATTGAAACATATTCAGCAGCATTTTTTTTCCTTTAGAATTTCAATTGTTCCATCTGCTTCTTCTTGAAACTTTTCGTGAGATGCAACATGACCATGTTCAATGCTGCTGCAGGCATCATCAACTTTTTAATCGTCAGTGAGAATTTCTGGAACAGGTGGTGATATTATAATTTAAAAATCACTATCATCATATTCATCAGCCAATGGCATTAAATACTCAAAAGCTTCTTCAGTTTAAAAATCTCCGACTCGTTTACAATACTGTTCTGGAAGGAGCGGATGTGAAATCAGATCACACCTCGAACAGTAGTATTTTTTCCTCTACAAAAGATAGCGTGAGCACGTGACCAAAGAAACAGAACAAACTCAAGACACACCTACAAGTTCATGTTCCAAGCAAACTAGTTGCTATTGAGTTTTACAATAAGTAAAACATAGATATTCTAATCCTTTTTCCCGAAACTTCAAACGCCTTTGTACGGGTGTGCATAGTAGGGGATTTTACTATCGTCCCATATATAAGACGGCACCTAAAACCTTTGTAAAACCAGTTTGAATATAGCTTTTTGTTTGCAAATTTTACTCAGAAATAACATATAAGACATGCCATGAATAAAGTTTAAAAAAGAAATTGCATTTTTTTCATAATTATTTAAAATATATATATAATTCTTGTCAAATAAATAGCAAAAATTAGCCAAATTCAAAATTCTTAAAAAATTTTAAAATGATCAAAATTGAACTTAAAAAGATAATAAATAGCACTTATCAATTTTAAAATATACTTTAGAAGAGGAATATAAATTAAAAATGCGATATTGGCTATGAAAATTCGACAAATCTGAGCTGTCCTATATATAGGACAACGGTAAAATACGGGTTAACCCTTCGGTCTAACTCATCACAAGAGGGCGCTCTCGACCGTATTAGAATTAATCTGGAACTATAGTTCAGAAGCGTCGATTTGAAATTTTTTGAGTATGCTTGAAGGTATGTAGTTCGTTTCGGGTCGATTTATCGGCCATAGTTATAGATGTTTTTTTATTAAATATTATTTTTTTAAAATTCAGCAGCGTAGTTTTCATAGGTATCAGTGTCGTTTCTAGTACCTTTAGAATTAGTATTAGCTTTGATTCGGTATTTATTTCAGACGTTAAGTGCCCCTAACATGTTCTTCCACGACGAAACTGCAAGAGACCGTGCACTTAATGTGTTCATAAACTTAAAACTTCGTTATTTTTTACTTTAGAGATTTAATGAACTTACTATATTTAAAGTAGAATTCAACATGTTGTTTTGCCCAATTATCTCAATTTTTTTTAAAAATGTCACTTAATATGTTCATCCAGTCAGCTCTTCAATTACTTTATATTATAGAGACTATTCTGTCAGTGACTTGCTGCTTGTTAAGACTCGCTTTGTATGTAATAAAGTTAAATTTCTTAAACTAAAGAAGTTTAGGATTATATATTAATAAAATCATCCTTTCATTCACGCTATTGGCAGCCTAATGATTTGCAATATTCTTTTTAATGTTGCAGTTTTCAATTATTATAACCTGGAAAACTCCATATTTGCTTAATTCAAAAGCGGAGCATAACTGAAATAGATTATAAAATGCTGTTCCATGAGAAATGCTACTTCTTCCGATCTTGAGCGTATACGATACCAAATCAGGTATTGAAATAAATTTTAAAACGTTATCGTCTCCTAATTTGTTTGATGCATTGTCAAAACAATTTTGAATGGCTCATCTTCTGCTAACTTATAGATTATTAATTTTTTACAGCGAAGAATCCCCAGGCTATTTTAATTTTAATCCAAAGCACATACAAACTTCCTATATTAAATAAAATCTTTTTGAAAATTGCTTATTAATTAGAATCTTTTTACATTTAGATTGAAATTAAATTTATTGTTATTCTTATATATTTGATTATTTGAATTTTTCTTTTGGTCTTTTAAAAGTTTCATATATTATTTTTAATATCTGATTTACTTTTACTGTAACTTCCAACAGGATTGAAATATTGAGAATCTTGATAAAAGGTTTTTGCATTTAAGAAAACATTTTTAGTTCTTCCGGTTCACATTTTTGCTCTTCTACAAGAATGAAAATGATCAAACATTGATTTTTTAAACACTAAATTCGGGTTACAAAGCAGTGATTATGACAGTACATGATTTAGAATAACCAATATGCATTAAATTCGAAATGTAAAAAAAATGTTTTTTATATATATATGCGGCAACGTGTAACAGTGAGAATAGAAAAATTAGTGCAACTTCAACACTACTCGTACTGAAAACATGAAATTTTGCTTAAGGTTTCAAAATTGTTTTCTGCATCATTTACTTTTAAAATGTATAATTGTTGGTATTTAAAAATTTTTGAGCATCAACTTTCATAAAACATTTTAAGCACTCAAAATTATTTTAATAAAAAATTACAAGTGCTAAATATGTAGAATACTTGATTCAACAACAAATAAAAACAATCTACATCAATGTCTATATGTTTTCTCAAGATATCAGGATGTTTTCAAAATTTTACTCTCAGATTAACAACTGAAAATTATACTTGCTCATAACAGGGTAAAATTTTGTTTATTATTAAATTTTATAACGAAATACATTGGTGTTAAACATTAAATTGAACAAGTTAGAAAGTGACAAAAAATTATAAGATAATATTTATACGACGGCTTCTTTGGCCTAAGATATTGAGCACTTCATTAGCACTTTTGTATAATAATGATGATGAATTTAATATATCTTCATAAGCGCCAGAGTGGTAAGTCTATTTTCCCCTTTTGTATTCCTCTCAATAGCTTCTCTCTGGAGGTGCTGTTGTGACTGGTATTACTACGAAAAGCTCGTGTATCTTAGCAAAAATCTCTTTTTCACATATATTTTATATTTCGCTAATTAACAAGCTCTAGGAATCTTGTTGCACTGTTAAGATCGACAGATACACTCATGTCCAAAAATTAAGGAAAATGTGTTAAATGAAAATAAATATATCGAGTTAATACGGGTACAATGGTTCAAAATCAGTTGTGGTGAAGTGTGGGATGTACAATTGTAGGAACTCACGTTTAGCAGTAAATATTAGGTCATAAAGGCTTTCACGGACCAAACAGATAGTAATGCAGATGAAAATGGTTTGTACTAGACCCGTTTCACAAACGTTTATAATAATTTTTAACTTTCATCAATGTATTTATTTTGTAATGGGTGCAATGATGACATGATTTTCGTAAAAATAACACGTATATTCGGGGCAATACAAATTTCTTTAAAGAAATTTCCCAATTTGTGCGCATATTTTTAGCTTTTAATAAGCAGATTTTTTAACCAAATTACCCGAAACGTACAAAATGCGGGACAATATGCTAGCGAAGCATTCTATTAAATTTGAAGAAAATACTAGTCATATACGAGGAAATATGGGTATTAAATATTTTTATCTGCACATGAACGAAACATAGTGCAATATTTATTTCATAATATCGAATACAGATATATAGGGAAGCTTATATAAAAATTGTAGATGAATTACCTCAACAATTCAGAAAGATAGTGGAATTGTAACGAAGTGAATTTCCGTTTCTTTCCTAGAGAAGCTAAATGATGACGGTTTGAAACAAATTGCTATCTTTTATACTTAAAATTTCTTATGGGTATTTAGAATAGCGGCGATTGGGAAGCAAGAGGAGGAGGGTAAAAATTATAGACACCTAAAAGTACCCCGCAGTATAGGGAGTAGAGAGCTTAAAGAGGAACGAAAAAAAAAAAACTTCCGTCTTTCTGCCACTCTTGGCCATCCGTTCCCATAAATACACACGTGTCTTATCTGTTACTATATTATTATTTCTCTGGAAAGTAGACAAGAATTATTTTTAAAAAATTAATTACAAAGCATCTCGTACAGTATATGATTTAAGACCCGAAGTGTGGCTTGAGCACCCAAAGCGCTGCCCTGCCTTTAAAAGTACTTGATTGTAGAATACAATGGTGAAATGTTTTCTTCCGTCCTGAAGCCGTGCTGTGACTGCAGAAGCTGAAGCACCATCTAATGCGGCAGACTCTTATATAGGCTAGTAACGACTGGAGAGAAATGACGCTGCGTCAGGTATTAGCCAAACCCTTATCAGCTGTTTGGAATGTAGCTGTAATTATCGTTAGTTGAATTGTTGGGAGCTGCAGGTTTAGAAATAACACTACAATTGACGCTTGACTGGAGTTTTTGTATTACATTTTTTCTTTCCCAAGAAAAGAACACCAATGTTCATAAAGTGGCCCATTTTATAATCCGCTATATTTTAACTTTCTTAAAATTTCTACGGATTGGTTTGCACACTGTGTTTTTATATTTGGAAAAAAGGTATTTAGAGGCAGCTTTATATACTGGAACAAATAAGGTTCATGGAAAATGAGATATCTCCGTTTGCATAGTTAGGAATGAAGATGTGAGAATTTATAAATATATATTACCACTTTTAATATTGAAAAAATTTGTATAAAAAATTTTAAAAGTTTTAAAATAAAACAGTTATCAAATTATTAATGGTTTTTCTTTAATATAAAGCCTGGATTTTTATTTCTGAGCTGGTAAATGAAAATTAGTTTTATTGCCATTTGATATGGATTTGGTATGAAAACGTGAATGTTACAATATAGGAAATAAAAAGTTCTAAGATTGTATTATTACTTATGTCCGATACAGAAGAAGAATAGGAACAGCAATGGAAGTGAAAAAATGCAAAGCACTGTAAATACTTTATTCTGGCTTCTTCATGGACCACGAGAGCAAGTTCCGAAACTGAATCCGCGCAGTACCACAACATATATACTAGGAAATAGATAGAAAACTCTCATCAGGATTATGGTATCTATTAAAAATACCTGTTCACTTTTCTCCATACCTGCATGTTTGCCAAAAATGTATCATTAGTAAGAAGAGTCACAAGGTTGGTATTATACTTGACTTGTTGAGGTAAGTAATGAGAAGGACATACAGACAGAGGATTGCCGTTTGCGTCTGATGACGATAGCAGCGCCCTCATTTATGGAAATTGGACTAACTATTTTGGGTACTCCCATTTTCAACAAAACTGAAATGAAATGACGCCATAATCTCTTTTTCAAACTGTTTACTAACTTAGCCCCTAATGGTTTAGGAAGCTTTGTTTCATTTAGTATAATCCTAACACTTTCAATCAATGCCTTTTTGAACCTTTAAACCATATCTTTCATTTTCATTGATAAAATGTTTTTAGGTTCAAATTTATCCCTGTTTTTCAATAATGATCTTCGAAAAATTATATGTGAATCCTAATCCGTAATCAGTTCGTGAATTTTTAATCTTTTCGTATCTTTCCCTTTCTGATTGGGTTGAATATATTTTAAAATCGCCAAAAGCATCGGAGAATAATAGTCAACAGATTTTTTGGTAATCCAGACACGCTTATCTCAGAAATGTCATTTGTTTCTTTCCATCACCCACATAATTTCCATACACAAAAAAAATTTGAGAGTGGAATATTCAAGAAAATTAAAATGAAATATTATTTAATAAAATTCATTGTTATTAGAGTTTCAAATTATTTCAGAATAAAATGACAATACTGAATGTAAAATTGAATATTACAATGAAAGAAATAAAATTATTTTGTTATATTATTATTGCATCTATTATGTCGCTGACTCTTCGCTTGAACAGATAGCAAATGTTTATTATTCTCATTTATAGAATAACAAAAAATAATTAATTTTTTATTGGTATTTTTTGAAGCAATATTACATCAGTTTGTTAAAATAACCCCGGCTCATTTAGGTATATTTCGGGTAAATCCGTTGTGAGGAGAAGGCACCATAGAATAAACGGTTTTATTGGAAACGTAAGTCGTGATTACTTCGGTATGAAACTTGACGACTTAAAAAAATAATGAGCACAGCTTAAGCTCTTTGACACATGTGTTGAACATTTACGGAAATTGACTGAAGAGAATATAAGATATCTAATCATTTGCTACTCCAATGTAACGTCCAGAGCTAGCCAGTCATGTAGATTCCTATTTCAGATTATCAAAAATAAAAATTTACATAAACAATTAAAACATCAAACCTATTGTTGTGTACCCAGACGTCATTTGGGCTTTTAGATTATTATAAAAACTACCGAAAGGAAGTCATCCAAAAATTTTCTCGTTGCTCTTCGCTCAGAGATGTAGAAAGAGAAAATTGCGTCAAGGGTAAGTATGAAATTTTCACTCCCTTCTCTTCAAAAAAAATCATCCTTTTTTCTAAAACGTTACGTTTTGGTGCGTAAAGATGGAGATTGCAATTAAACCAAAATAACAATTTACAAAGCATTTTGGAACTAATTTGGATTTATATGTTACGAAATAGCAGACTTCGGCGACCAGCTGTTCCCCATCATATTAATATCATTAATTTAGTATTGCCAACAACTTTAATTTAATTTTTCAATATATTTAATTTTTTTTACTGCAAGCATTATGCTAGAAAAGATCATATGAATTGTAAAAAATGAATGAAAACATTGCACAGAAAATGGATTAGCATCTGAGCTAAATCGAAATTTATACAGAAAGAAAATGAATTTAAAGTTTGCAATTAATAACGTTAATAATTGGCGGAGCGAAGAGATGTCTCCATTTTAACTCAAACTTTCATCATTTCGTCTGTCTGTAAATGTTTCTGTTGCATAATCACGACCAAACATATTGTTCGATTTTCTTTGAATTTTCCGTAACTTTTTCTTGAAGTAATGAAAAACGATATATGTCTAAAGATTTTTATTTTTTGAATTCGTTTCAAAACGGAGGATGCTTCATTTCAGTATTTTGTGAATAAGTGACGAGTTTGGCAGCGTTGAAACATTTGAATTATTTTGGTTCTGGCGGAACATTGAATTGTAATTATGTTAACACTGATTAAAGCAAAGAATTGTAGAAATAATTCGCAGTGAAAGGCAAAATAGGAAAGAGATAAGATAATTCTTCTAAGTTCCATCTTGCTCCTCTCTTTTCTTGAAAGTATGTTTCTGCAACAATTCTTGATAAACGTTCTAGTTATAAATATTCGAAGACTGCTTCCACTTTCTAGAGTTAAATTTTCTACAAGTCTGTTCCTACACGTTTTTGATATAATTTCATTAATAAGATAACGTATTTTTTTTTATAAATACTGGTAGTAAAATTTGTAGACATACGATGTCTACTGTTAACAGAACTAATTGTTTAGAATCACATTGAAATGTTAAAAGAATATTGAGCAAAACGTGCCTCTAACAAATTCCAAAATATAAAATTTGATGACAAATGTTTTTAAGGATTCCAGTTTAAATTACAATGTTTAAACAATATTTATCTATTCAGAAAGAGCATGAAAACACTGAATATGCCATTATTACTCTGCCGTAATTTATCACATATGAAAACGAAAAACAAAATTTTAAATCAAAAAACGACTTCTATTGGATTTTCTTTCTAAGATTTGCATTAGGAATTCATTGTATATTTACTATTTCACTATTTTATAAAATTAAGACGGCAGCACCATTTTTTGATGTCATAAATAAATTCATTAAGGAAAAATTATCCGGGGTTCAAATTTTGTTGAACCCTCTGACTTCTTATCCCGCGATTTCCGCGAGTAGAAAATACGTCTATTTTCTGCAGCATCCTTCCATTTTCGCAAGCTATTGTGTTTACTTAGAACTATTATAGCGTTGAATCCTATTGTTCTACCCTATTAACACAAGATGCTGTACAATACTGCTACGATATCCTCACGATATTGTGCGGTATTCAGAATATCGAATAACATCGTGAGGATATCGTACAATAACTTGTGCTAATAGGGTAATAAGGCCTTGCGCATAAATAAAAAGTCGCTTTGTAGAAACGTATTTGAACATGTTTGAGAACGATGTATATAATTCGAAATTTTAAAAAAGTCGGCAATCAGGGGGTTAATATTCGGCATTCAGAGGGTAAAGAGGTATTTGATTTTTTGCTTCTTGCTACACAAAAGGTATTTACTCCGTTATTAGGTCGATGAGCTTCCTGCTATTTTCGAGATGTCGATAGAAGGTTTTTATATTTTTGTTATTCCTAAAATGCTTGTTTAATGTTACGATCTTCATGTTTCAATATATTATTACTCGAAACATGAGAATGTTTTACAGCAATGAAATTTTTTGGAAAAATTTAGAATTTCTCAATCAAAGAACGGTCTAAGAGAGCTGTATTTTTTTTCTAAATTTTTGCCTGAACTTGAATTAGCATTAAAGTCAAAACACTGAAATTTCCAATTTTCCTTTCTGTTTCATGATAATAATAAAAAATATCTTTTACTGTTTTAACGAAAATTTAACATTACTGTTGTGATGAACAGCTATGGTGATTTTGTTATGATTTGCCACGAATTTTATCTTCTTTTAGCGAAATAAACGAAGAGAAAGAATTGTAATCGTCGATCCCTGGCCCCCTGCCTCCCAGTAACAAAACCGCAATTACGGAATGGTGGTCCCTGTCTGTGAACACGATAATTCAAAAACACAATGACGTAATCGAATTAAACTTGATTTGTGATCTATACATCAAGCTTGTGGAGTTTTTACACACTTAGGACGAAAATCTTGAAATAAAAGTCTTCTATCTGTCTGTCCGTCCATTCGTGCGCATGTGAACACGATAACTAAACACATTGAAAGGCGCATGGATAAAATTTGGTGGATTTATTTTGTATTTTAATTTTCTTATAACAAGAATGTTTAGAAATGATTTGAGATGTTTGAATGAGATAAGGATTTAAATATATAATTCCTAGAGGAAAATAAAATAAAACTTTATAATATAATTTATTACACATTAAGTATATTTATTCAATTTTTAAGTATATTTGAAATCTAATTGTATTAAATTAATTAATAATTTTAAGTTAATGATACTAGTATTTTTTAAATTCAAAAAACTTTCAAACTTAGAAAATTCTTATTTCGATGAGAAAAGGATATCATTTTTTGAACTGTAACAATTATATAATTCACATATATGCTCAGTTTTTAAATAAAATATTTAGGGAAGTGTGTTTCAGGTTTCCTCATGAGATTCGAATTTCTATTCATTTTAGCTTACAAAATCTATGTACTATCACTTCAAACAGATGCATGCAAATTTTTAACACCAAATACTATGGGTGTCAAATTAATCGTGGCATAATATAATTTCTAAACGTTCTTGTACGCTTCCAATTGAGAATATATCTAAATGAAAAATAAATTATAATTTATGTTTTCTGTTTAATAAATGACACATAAAAAATATTGGAGTCAATAATTTTTTTACAATTACCGATGATCCCATATATCATTTAACAAGATATTCTTAACCACACCGATGAAATCAAATATAGCAAGAAAGAGATTTTTTATCTTTGGCAGAGAGACTTGTGACTTTGAATATTTCCCAGGTAACTGTTTTTAAATTCCAATATAGCCCTAGAGACCACATAAGTGGAAGCCTTGCTTGAGGCAGCAGTTGATGCTTAAAACTATGAAATTTAAAGCTTTATAATCCGCCATTGGTTAGCTGCAGGAAAGGATTATCGCTTTATATTTAAAATATAAGAGCGATGAAAGAGTATTTATTTAATATGGATAATAGGGACTCAGGGGAATGTATAGAAATCTAGACAGCAATACATCTGAAAAG
>BGPR01024089.1:5598-23602 GCA_013235015.1 Araneus ventricosus | reverse complement strand
GATGGTTTGTATATATGGGACGTTTTTAAACTCGCCCTTTTCGTTGCTTCATCCCCACCTTATATAACCCTCTTAGTGGCGGCTTCAACGCCGTTATCAGTGCCATAGATTCTTTTAATGATCGTGTAATGGTAGGTTTATTTTTTCTGCCCTGATAAATTTCTGTGAATTACTCCAGTAATAAAAATGCTTTTTCACTTAAATTAATCATGTAACTTGAATCGAAATAAACGGCCAGGGATATTACATCTATTTTCATGAAAATGTAAAGCAATATTAATGCATATAAAACGTTGTTCAGTGCATGGAAAACTGCTTTCAGAAATTCATGACACTTACTTTTATAATCAAGGCGGTTGCCTTCGTTGTCAGGCATTTTTATTTCGTGCTACTTCATAATTCCCTTCATACTAATGATTATTAAGGTCGTACTGGTCTCCCAGCAAAATCTCGGTTTCGGGATAGGAGGGTCTTGGATTCGAAAGCAAATGCCATAAGAGATCTGTAATAAGACAGATCTTTTATGGTATTTGGGGGACTGTTGCACATGAAACCTGTTGGGACCAAATATACTGCTGCTTTTGGTGCGGTAGTTCGGAGAGTGAAGTGCCGCCCTAACCATCGGACTACGATGTCCACCCCAAAAAACCGTCGTGTAACTTCAAAACGGAACGCTAATCGAATTTAACTAAGAGTCTTTTTCGCATAGTTTTATTTGTGAACATTATAAGGCTCGAAAACTGCTTTTACTACAGTCTTATATCTAATTTGTTTAACTTATCAAAGAACAAGTTGTGTAAGAAAAAACAAACACACTTTGTCATAAATTTCATAAGTATGGTTTCGAAGAATAAGTTATAAATTTTTGAAATTAATGCCTTTGTTTGCGGCATCGCAATAACGTTTAGTGAGACTGCTCCATCATTATAAAAACAACATTAAATATGTCACACTTTTGTGTAAAACTTTCGTTATTAGCTTACCCATGCAAAAAGTATTTTTATGTGGAGACTAAGCTATAAATTTTTTTTGTATAAATGAGCATTGATCATTTCAAAGAGTTTCCGGAAAATAATGGGGACAAACTCTTGAAATTTGGTACAAAAGCACCTTTTACAATTCTTTATTTAATTCGTTTGACCATCATTTTTATAGCCAGATCGTAGCAAATGCTATGAACCTCATTAATATAGAGTTAAAAACTGATAATTTAACTTCAAAATAAATATCACAAATATAAATTAAATGAATATATTTAATTCCACATTCCTTTTTGCTCACAGGGAGTACATATGCTGTACAAGGAGAAATTTTCTTTCTTTGCGTAGGAATAGTACAAATGATGCATCATTAAACCATTTATTTACCAATTTTCCTACGAAATCAGTCTGTTTGTTCTTTTATAACTATATAGATATAGTTTTACCCTCCTAATGTGTAACTGCATGTGCGATGATTTTATTGCTAATGCTGTCAGATATAAATAGATAACCTCACGAGCGGTAGAGGAGACTAGAACTTTGCAACTGCTAGTAATTGGAAGAACGCAAACACATTGCTTTTTCTTCTGGAAGAATATCCATTTGAAAAGATGTTTTGAGATTTCACCATCTTCATCTATTAAATCGAGTATAAGACGTCATGGTCACATGAGAAACGCAGTGTCTCTGTTACGCCTAGGCCATTTTTCTGCTGAGCGATGTGCAAGAATTCGGAAATTTGATGGACGAAGTAAGCTTGACGTGTGTCACGTGAGCATAAGATGATACTAATGCAGTGTCTATCGTTAGGTCTGCTTATATGTGTAGCACGTGTTTAACACCATTTTTGAATAAATTATGACTATAACCAAACTATCAGTGCTGAAAAACGCTTTGAAACACACCTCACTGAATTATTTAAACAAATTAAATGTCCGGTATCATTAAGAATTCTAAAACTGTAAATGTTTCGTAAATAATTGGAATAGAGCAAAGTTTGTTTGGCTTAAATTTCAGGCGCGGGCATTTGCTTCACTTTATCCGGAATCACATCATTAGTGATAGAAATAAACTCTGAAATATGTGAAATTATATTCGCGTGCTCTACGGAGGATAAAACTGACGAGACAAGTTTAGTTAAAATCCCATTACGGTAATGATCCACCGAAAAGGATAGATTTAATATCAGTTAAAATTCCTGTCTAATTGCGCTTTCGACTGCCAGGTTGGAGTGAACGCAGAAATATTTCATTCAGAGCAAAGCTTTAAAATATTCACAACCTGATTGATATGGCCTGTAGTCACCTGGACTAAATTATAAAACATGACATTCGCTTCCTTCCGCTCCCAATAAACGTTCACAGTAATCGGATTTCGTACGCCGCAAGGGGAGTCGCGGTAACCTGTTGGACATGTAATCTTAGAACAACGATTCGAATCCCGATTCCACTGAAGATCCATGGCTGTGGTGGCTTAGTGGTAAGGTATCGGCTTCGGGGTCGGAGGGTTCCAAATTCGAAACCCGATTCCACCCAATATCCCATGTTTGGAGCGTGTTGCACGTTAAATCATACATAGAGGCCAAACGTCCTCCTGCTGGTGGGGTGCGGAAGTTTGGAGGGGAGTACTTTTGACTGGCAGCTTAGAATGAACGTAGAAATATTCCATTCAGAGCAAAGCTTTAAAATTTTCACAGACTGCTTTATATGGCCTGGAGTCACCTGGACTAAATTATAAAACATGACATTCGCTTCCTTGCGCTCACAGTAAACGTTCACTTTAATCGGGTTTCGTATGCCGCAAGGGGAGTCGTGGTAACCTGCTGGATATGTAATCTTAAGCGGGACATTCAACGCTGTTCCACTCCACGATTTTTGGAACACGGGAAGGGAAATCTTTCGTCAGTGTGAAATCCCGATGAAAATTGGCGCAGATAGATAGCGCTGTTGGAATTCAAACGAATTTGATATCCATTGGAATGGAAGGCCATAAAAATGAAATATGATTCTTCGAGACGGCGATAAATCACCAGTGTGTGTGGAGAGCATTAGGGAGTCAATCTGGGACTTTGAACCTTCTCCAACAAGGATTCTCAAAAGAACTCAACTTTGGAACCTTCGTGACTGAATTACCTAATCAATCGACTTGAATGGGTGGGAAAAAACCGCTCTTTGGGCCAAATGGAATGGCCTTGACTTCTCGTGAATACCCAGCTTTAGAACCAAGATTCGAATCCCGATTTCATTGAAGGTCTGTTGTCCTTGGGGCCAGTTGCAAGTTCAGTCATAAGTATATGCCAAGAGGTGCTCAAAAGCCCACTCTTACCTGGCCTACCCAAGAGAGTGTAAGGTCTGAGAGGATGGAGGGGAAAGAAACTACCCAGCACGAAGGAGCAACGACAGCCACTTACCCCCAGGCAGGGAGAGCACAAGCTGAATAGCCCATTGCAATTAGGTAAAATAGGCGAAAAAATTTATAAAGTTTTTAAATTTTGGTCAAACACTTCTTTGACCTCAAGGATATGAGAACCGAAAAGTTTCCACCCGTCAGGGGGGGGGAGCTTCCCCCTTTAGGGGGAAAAAGACGGAAGTGAAGTGAGGTGTTTGGTTAGTTTTTTCTAGATTTCTTCATCCCTATACATTCAATGTTAAAACTGTTACAAATGAATGCTGTAGAGCATAAAATTCTGCGTCGAATGAGTACCAACACTATACATTTGGTTGCAGTAGTAAGATTATAAACTCTTATCAAAATTGCAATGATTTTTCAATTTTCAAAAAAAAAATTCATTATTCTTACAAAAGACGACTCATACAATCAAAGATTCTGTCTAAATAAAATTTGTATGTATAAGTATTCACTTTTGTAAGCACATACATACGTCGGTGCAACAATACCAGAGCGCTAGTGTGGCATGGAAGTTAGGAAAGAGCTTTACAAGTAGTCCATTGCAATTAGACCAAAAACGACAAATAGGAGAAAAATTTATAAAGTTTTGACATTTTGGTTAAATACTCTTCTAACATCAAGGAAACGGGAACCATAAAGTTTCCATCCCTGAGAGGGGACTCCCCCCTACCTCCCCTCGAACTTGCAAAAACCATCAAAGCACAAAATGATTGTATCCAGCTTATAAAAACAATTATTAACATTGTTTATTTTTTAAATACAATAAATTATTTTTATAAATATTCTACTTATATGTAGCCTCGTGCTGACCATGCTTCTCTTACGGAAATTTATTTCTATGAATAAAAAAATGATCAAAAAATGGAAGTAAATCACAGAATTATAGTTGTTTCTCAATCATTTTTCATTTGCTAAAGTAGTAAATTTACAAAAGTTTATTTATTAAGTTATTTATAATATCTGAGATATTATTCATGTGACTGACCTTGAATAATAGCCCGCATGCATAGTGTCTGACCGCCTAACAGACATAACAAACGTCAGCCACGTGTTTTGTATCATGCCACAACTTCAGGGTTCTATGGAAAAAGAAAACTACAAACAGTGCAATTGTTCAACTGCAGTAAATACCTGCAAGATATCCCTGAGTTCTTTTAAATCTACTTAGACTGACATCGAAAGAGCAGGAGTTCATCCTCGCATTGCACAGCAACACGAAGAAAGAGGAAAGTAGCTTGAATAAGATGAGGTACGACTGTTTCAATCAACTAGTAGGTCAAGCGAATTCTGCTATTCTTCTCTCCAAGTTACCTCCAAGCTGGGGATGGAAGTTAGTGAATAAGTAGTTGACGCCCATATATACTATTAAAGGACCGACGTCAGCTAAAATAGTGTATGCAATTACTTGTGGATGTAATAAAGGCTATGGAAAAAATGCGAAAGTGTCAGAGATAACGAAGAAGCTTTTCGAAGAAGAAGACGAAGGAGATAATGATATCATATAAGTAAGCAGGAGCAATTACATTATTATACATTATCTATGAAGAAATCATTTTAATCACAATTGTATTGCTAAATGAAATATTTGTATTGAAATGTTGAAAGAAATAATTTTTCCACTTTCGGTACTCTTCTTGATTTATGACTATTTTTCAAATTTTCAGTTTAAAGAAAGTTATGTGTTATTTGATGTTAGAAAAGCCCGGGTTTTAATCTGTGTTACAGGTTTTCGCTTTTAAAATGAAATGTAAATAAATAAAAAAAGACACTGACTTGTCCACATAGACTTTTAAGAACATCCGTAATTTTGATAGTTTATTAAAACATTTAATTGGCAATCTAAAATTAATTAAAGGAAAAAATTAAATATTTTTGTTGTTTTCTTATAGGAAAATTATGCCAGATAAAAGCTTAAATCTATCGTCATTATTTATCGAGAACTTAATTACTTGTATTTACAACGAATCATAATTATTACTTGTTTTATAAGCAAGATATCGCCTTTTCACGGTTTCTCTTTTTCAAAGTTTCGTGGGGATGGGAGGAAGCTTCCCTCTCAGGGATGGAAACTTTACGGTTCCGGTTTCCTTGATGTCAGAAGAGTATTTAACAAAAATTACAAAACTTTATAAATTTTTCTCCTATTTGTAGTTTTATGGTCTAATTTCCATGAACTACTTGTACGCTCTCTCCTAACTTCCACACCACACTAACGCTCTGGTATTGGCGCACCGACGAATGTATATGCTTACAAAAGTGAATACTTATACATGCAAACTTTATTTAGACAGAATCTTTGATTGTATGCGTCATCCTTTGTAAGAATAATGAATTTTTTTTGAAAATCGAAAAATCATTGCAACTTTGATAAGAGTTTGTAATTGTACTACTGCAACAAAATATATAGAGTTGGTACTCATTCGACGCAGAATTTTATGCTCTACAACATTCATTTCTACCATTTTTAACATTGAATGTATAGGGATGAAAAAATCTAGGAAAAACTGACCAAACACCCCACTTCACTTCAGTTTCCTCCCCTAAAGGGGGAAGCTCCCCCCTGACGGGTGGAAACTTTTCGGTTCTCATATCCTTGAGGTCAAAGAAGTGTTTGCTCAAAGTTTCAAAACTTTATACATTTTTCCCCTATTTGCCATTTTTCGGTCTAATTGCAATGGACTAGAACCCCAGAACCAGGATCGCACGGACATAGACATCAAGCCGGTGTGGTGCGGAAGTTTGGAGAGGTGGTGCGAGCTCAGGTGTCGTCCTCGTCGTCTGACTGCAGTTCAATATTACGAGGCCCGTCCCAAAATAGCTCTCGTGTTGTTTCAAAACGGACGTTAATGTAACTAAACTCCACTGAAGGTCCTCCATGTATGCGACGCTTGTGCACGTTGAATTTCTCATTTGTTTGTGGCCGTGTGTTCGATACGCGATTCCACTTCAGATCTACCTTGTAAGCAGTCATTGTTCACGTTAAATAAGTGTGTGTCATAAATAATCCCACTGATTCATGTGGAAGTTTGGAGAATGCATTTCTGTCTCAGATATCGATTTTATTAACTGTTTATTGTTCAAAATGATGAGGTATTTTCCACAATTGTTCTCTTGTATCTTCAAAAAGGGTTGCCTAGTCTAATTAAACTTTACTGAAGCAAATCTCTCTTGGGCCATATGGACCTAATTATGCAATAATGAAATCACGTTTCATAATAACAGAATAGATTTGTAATGGCAGAAGAACATTAGAGAAATTTTAATGCTGTCTTCTTTCCAGGATAAATTATTACATTGCTGGTAGCATGTTGCGAAAGGGATTGTAGTCAGTTCAGTTTTGTTCGGCAAATATACACTTGCAGGTTACAGCTCTAAATTGGGAGTCTGTTTTTTGGGGGCAAGGTCTCGACTTCAAGGTCGGAGGCTACCAAGTTCGAAACCCGATTCCATTGAAGAACCGCCGTGTAAGTGGGTCTGGTTTCACGCTAAATCCGCCTGGGCCACATGCTCTCCCCTTGGTGTGTTAAGGAAGTCTGGAGAGGGCGTGCCGGCTCAGGTGTCGTCCTCGTCATCTGACCAGGGTTCAAAATTACGAGGTTCGTTCCAAAAGTAACCCTTGTGTTGCTTTAAAATGGGACGTAAATATCACTAAACTAAATTTATTACTGAATCCGAAATTCATAAAATGGAGTTGGTCCTTAATCTGTCTTCCAATCTTTTTTCATTGGTGGGAGTTGGTAGGAGTGTCGGTTCATATGTTATTCTCATTCATCTAACAACCGCGCCGTAGAAAATAACGAGGTTCATCTCCCATAAAGTTTCGCATAATTTGGAAATGGATGGTATTCTAAAAAATCAATCCTGGATCCAACTTTGCCAATACACCCGCTTGTTTAAATGGGCAGGTTAAAAGCTTATAGGTGCAGTTTTAATGCGATTATTATTACTAATTATTTTAAATTAGTTTCAGAAAGCTTTTTATTGTGTCCGCAAAATGTTGTGCGATATTTCGTGCTAAAATCATAAATCCACTTTAAAGGAATTTGAGGTATATGTGAGATGTCCGAAAAAAGTTGATCATATCCGTTTATGAGTTAAATATTAATTAATAAAAATATTGTTAAAATTAATTTTTATTTCATTTATTTTGGATCATATCCGTTGATGGTTTAAATAATAATCAATACAAATATTGTTAAAATAAGTTTTTATTATACTTCTTTCGGGTTTCATAAGTTTTAAGATAAAATAATTTGCAAAAAAAATTTAAAAGAAGCAAAGATTTTTTTATGAATTCCATTTCAATTATTTTAAATGATTAATAAATTTCACAGATTAATCTTTTCATTATTGAAAATACAGATCAGTAGAATTTCCACCTTTGTATACGAGATGATACAGATGCTGTACAACTAAATTATTAGGATTTCACCCCACGCTAATTTGCTCATCGTTTAACAACGTTGTAGACAGTTTTACTCCCTAGTTCTACTGCATCATAAGTGGGAAGAAAAATAAAGTTAAGCCTGTTTTAGTCTGTTAAAGGGGATCCTGCTTCTTGTTTGTCAATGATTTGAAATTGGATGAAAGCATTTTTTTTCTAAGCTGGAATGTCCGTTTTAAAAAGATGTTTTGCGATTTTTAACCCTCTCGCGATATAAGTATACATACATACATAACCCACGCCGACCGACTCACCCAAAGGGTTTAGAGTCAGCAAGGATCGACGGGGAGGAGCCAGACCAGTCATGAAAGAAAAAAGTTATAATATTTGGAGGGTATGGATTACAGAGCTACGTGCAAAAAAACACAGAAACACAGACAAAAACATACACAAACACATAAAACACAAAAGCACCAACGGTGCTACAGAACAAAACCAACGTTGCAAAACACAAGCGATATAAGCATGTATTTTTGACTAAATGCGCTAAAAGATAGCCTGTCGTTAAAATGTAATCAATAGTAGGTGCCCAATTATTTAGTTTAACGGCCCCCCCCCCAGATGTACAAGCAATGCATGTAGGCGGCAATTGCTGTGTGAAAGCTTACACTGCTACTTACCTTTTCTATTCTCAATACTCGAACCCTCTTCGTGTTGTGCAATCACGAATTTATTTAAAGAAACTGCATTCTGTTTAAACGAGGGTTACTTTAATAAGTAAAAACACACTGGATTTGGAAGAGTTGGTATTTTCAAGCTTTCATGGTTGATGTTTCTACTGCCGAAATAGACTATGCGAAGTAGCTTCCTGCTTTCCAGAGTAGATGCTATTCTAACGCGAATTTTAATGCTATCCAAACAGCGGCTATTCACTATTCCTCCATCCTCATCAAACAACCATGATTAGAGTGCATCATGATTTCCCTCACGACTTAGACATATGTATTTGCTTTTAACGTTTAAATAGCATGTGATGAAATGTTTGTGAGCAATTTTCAAATGAATTCCACTTTGAAGCTGAGTTTATAAATGATCTTGTTATTTATTAATAACACTTATCAGCATTTATACAGAGGGTGTTTGTAAATTTTTAGAAAAAAATTTATGGTATTTTAAGAACTATTTTACATATTTTTTTTTTGTTTTTGAAAAGTTCAGTTTGATTGCCCGTATTCTTAACTATCTTTCTATATCGCAATTTGCATGATAATAATTATTTTTGTAGTATCGGAGGATGTATCTTATCCCATTTCTCTTGAAAAGTGTTACAAAATCCAGAGAAGGTTGTAGGTCGACGTTTGGATAATGCGGTTTTTAAAAGTCCAAAATCTCAAAAATTCATGGGTAGTACAGAATATAGTCTTAATACCCACTTCTTATTCTGTTTTTTCCAGGAAATTAACAATGGATTGTGATATGCGGTTGCTTGATTTGTTTTAGTGCAGTTCTACTGATTGATGGCATTATGGGTAATGAGACGTAATTTCATATTTGAAGATTGTAGATAAAATATGCTCCTGATAGTATGTGGAGCTAATCTTAACATTTTTATCCACTCTCTCTATTTTTATTTTGCCATTATATGAAAAATCAGCAACAATCATAATTTCCTTCCTTGATGATAATAAATTGATTTTTTTTGCAGTCAGTTAATTAGACTCAAGTTTAATCTCTTGTTACAACATTTTTTTCAATTTTTGTCCAGATAAATCCTTTTTTTATGAAGAATTCTATGGCGTGTTCTGCGTTCAGCGATATGATGTAGAGAAAGACGATGAAAATTGTATTTTTTCGCCTTTTTGGGATTCAAATCATTGTTAATAATTTTGTTTACAGTTGATGCTTAGCATTTTAATGATTTTGAAACAAATCTTTGGCATGGAGGATTTTCTTTTAACTTTAGAGATTTCACCTCTGCAATATTCGAAGAACTGCGTTTTTTTCCTTTTATACTTATTTGGAACAATTTTCTCATTTGAAACCAAACTTGAACGATTTTTTCCTTTCTTATTAACAATATTACCTATTGTGGCTTTAGATATAAAAAACCATGGCTTTCAAAGGGTGTTTAAATAACTGAATAAGATTAACTTTCTTTGGAAAGAGCAAAAACGTAGCCTTCCACCCTTCGCTTCTTTAAAAGCGCCATTTTGCATCTGAACAAAAATTTTATGTTGCAAATGATAACTTATAGCTTCAAAAATGTAATTTTTGTGAAAATAAATTTTTTCAAGCAAACAAATTTTCCCTACAGCGAAACGAAATCGTTCTAAAAATGTTCAAACACCCTCTGAATTAAAGCTGAGTATTTGATTTACAATAAATAATGTGAGTAATCATATTACGTGGTAAATGATAGTTCATATTATTACGTAACAAGTAATATAATCGCATATGGCAAATTTCAATCATGCAGTTCATTTCATTACATTTTTGAATTACCTTGTTCATATACCCACTGGTAGATAGACCGATGGAAATATATAGTTTCAAAAATATATTATAAAAAGATCTAAACATCGAAAATTGTAAAAAAAAAATTACGAAGTGGAAATTTTTTGCGAATTATAATACTTTTTTGCTTGCTCTTCATTAACGAGAAAAAAAGCAACAAAAGGGGAGTTGTAAAATAGAGTATATATTTAGGAAATATATGAACTCTTCCCATTGAAAGATTTGGCTCAAAAGCTGCTACAGATCTACAATGTTGATGTACGAATCATACGCCATATTTCATTCATACATTTCGTTGCAATTTTTGAATTACCCTATTCATATACCCACTTGTAGAAAGACAGATAGACGTATAAAGTTTCAAAAATATTTTTTAGAAAGGTCTAATAATCGAAATTGTAAAAAAAATTCCAAAGAGAAAATTTTTTGAAAATTCGAATGCTTTTTTTCTGCTTGGCCAGGGAGTTTTTTTAAAAACTGACACTACTCAGAGCCATCTGTGGCTCGATCTATCCGATGAAATGCCCCTACATTTGGTAAGGGCACTAATGACGACATGGGGAAAAAGATTCTGTCAAAAAAATTAGTTATGAAAGACGCCGATAAGGGGAAACGGAGCGCTGTTGTTGTCTATGTTACCGTGAAAGACCGAAATTTGGAGAATGTCGACTTTCACCGGTGAATGTCAACATTCACATAGTAATGTCACCGGTGAATGTCAACATTCACATTTGGAGAATGTCGACTTTCACCGGTGAAAGTTGACATTCTCCAGTTTCGGTCTTTCACAGTAACATCTATACAACTGAGAATTAGATAAATGAATAACAAAAATTAAATTAATAAATTAGTACCTCTACCAAATTTTGGGTATTTCAGCTGATAGATCGAGCTACAAATGGCTCTGAATAGTTTCAGTTTAAGAAAGAACACTCTGTACTTCGTGAATGAGGAAATAACAAAAGAGGAGTTGTATTATAAATGCCTTTACTAAAGAAATTTGTAAGAGGAAAATGATTAGGGAAGCACAATATAAAAGAAACATTCAAAATTTTATTTGTTTCCTATATACAAACAGTAAAAGACACATGGCCTGTTAGAAGGAAGACATGAAATGCTTAGAGATTGCGTCCACATATAATTAGAATAAAGCAGAAGGGTATTTGGGTGACACACATTTGATTGTCGTGATAAAAAATAGTGGAATTTTATTTTCAAGGAAGTTGGGGAAATACACCAAAGCAATCACAAATCTCTAAACAATAAAATCACTATAAAGAGTCAAATCGATTGATAAATTTAAGCCTTAACTACCTCTAATTATAAGCAAAACTCCAGTGTTGGCATATTTTATTTGTGAATTCTAAATTTTGGATATTGCTTTTGAAATTGAAACTTTTTCTTGTTCTGACAGACATTGATGGAGAAAAATTAGAAGACTCGGAAAATGGGACTTCTAAGTGTGATCTTTATATTTTTATATTTTATTCTAATGTCATCGCTTACCTCATACATATATTCATCAATTTTATATTTACAAGAGATACAGCATCATATTCTGTAATAGAATCTTAATATTTATTTATAAGTCATTTCGCTAGTTATATATTCATTTTATCCTTTAAACTATTTGCTTATATTCCTGAAAGTTTTTTTAATGAAAATAATATTGAATCACACGCGCCTCTTTCTACGTGACACAGAATTATGAAAATTACCCCCGAGACGAAACAAAATTTCCATAATTTTCAAATTCATTTATGTATATTCAAATGTATTTAATTTTTCGAAAATATTTTTTAATATTTGAATCTTATTTCAGCATTCTTATGCAGAATAGAATTGAATTCTTTAACTCAATAAAGTCTAAACGTTCTTAATTATTTTCGAATTCATTTCTATATGTTCATATAGATGCCTTGGAATATTTGAAATTTCGTAGAAATATATGCATCTTTTAGTATATTTAATCAACTTTATAAAAGAAAACCGTTTTAAAATCCAAATCTAGTGCTAATTACCGACATTAGTAGTACGGGATTTCGTTACATGTGTTTTACATTTTAAAACACAAAATTAGCTAATCAAATTTAAAAAAAGTAATTTGATGACGAGTTTGGCTTCTTACTGAAAAAAAAATCGTACTAACTCCGAAATCCTTTCTAATTACTACATACATAAAAATGAATCATTTTTGGAATCACAAAAATGTGCTCTTTTTCTGTGAAACAATAAATAATTCCTGAATTTTACTTCGATGAGATCACTTTAATGTAGACAGAATCTTTAATCCAATCGCTGGTTTATCAGAGCCAGTAATTTAAAAAGAACTACTAGCCTCGTTTTTCCCCTGTGAAAATTCATTAAAGATACTTTACTCATTTGCGCTTTTAAATAATTATCTGTGATTTTTGTTTTCGTTGTCTCGCAATAATGGCTCGATTTCATGCATTTGAGTGTTGATGCATTGGGGGGAAATAAAGACACAGCAAAAGTAATTTTGTTTAAGTGGACGCATTATGTGCTCGTGAGAAACATACAAAAGTTTCGTTAAACCTTATACAAGAGCCTCGTTAAACCTTATACAAGAACCTCGTTAATCCGAACAAATTATAATGGGATTCTGTTTAGAATATTGTATTTTCTGATTAGGTAGAATTCATGTTTTAGAATAATCGTCACTATTCTTTGAAAATAAATGTACTGAGTGTACGCGTGCAAATTACATGTATGCAATTACGTAATAAGGGGCCAAATATCATTTTTTTGAATTCAGGTTCTGTGGAAGCTGTATTTAAGTGTGTGTAGTTTGCCAGGCAAAAGTGAATGATCTTCCATTGCTTGGGCAGTAGACTGCTTGTAATGCAATAATGAATTTTGGAAAATACAGCATTCGATTATTTTGCAATATATAAAATGGCTGCATCTCCAAATAGGAATTTAGAGTCGATTCTCAATGGCATAAAAGCGTTCATATTTTGGTAGGAAGAATATAACACTGCGAGTAAATTTGCATGACTATTTCCAAAAACACGCCGAGGAATCTTTTTGATGCATTTTGCAAAGTCGAATACAACCTCTGTGATGGAAATTCGGCAAACGACGTAGCAAGTCGCATTTAAAAGCCCTTTGAATGCTTCCCTACGCATGCGAACTTCCGGGAAAGGACTTGTTAACACCACAAATGAGGATAAAAGCAATATCAGTCGTAGCAGCACGTTTTAGAAACAGATGTTGAAGTGACTGTTTAGAGAAGACGAGGTGAAAAGGAATGGGGATTCGAAGAATAAATTTGTTGACAGCTGATTTTTAAGATGATTACAGAGATGAGAGTGTCTTATAGTGTGTTCTAAGGGTATTTATTAAGCTGTCGAGAACGGCGAAATAGTGTTAGCTATGGTATAGACAATCAGCTGCTGTAAGTACCAAAACATTTCTATTTCGGGTAACCGAAACCTGACACATACGTACAGTGAACCTCCTTGAAATACGGTATTGTGATAACACTGTTTCCACATTACTCAGTGTAAAAATTGCGACAAACATTCTACAAAACTGTATTTGCACTAAAAAACTAAATAAACTTGGACGTTGTTATAAAACACGATTTTCTCCATTAAACTGTTTTGATAGTTTCAAACACTTAGTTTCTCCTAGAACAGTTTTGATACAACTTGGAAGGAATTAAATATGCTTTAGGATGGTTGAATGTAGCCTTTTTTGGAATCCACAATGAATGATAATGAAATGTAGAAATCTAAGTAGGATTAACTGCAAATGAATCTTTCGATATACCTGAATATGTGAGTTAAGCTGGCGTTTTCCTTTCTATTTCAAACACTTCCCAATTAAAAATCATGGCTATTCAGCGATTGCTGAGCAAAAGGGAAGTTGAAGTTGTATCATTCGCACATCCCTACATAGATATTCATCTGATTAGATTCATAGAATATTTTTCTGTTTCATCAATCAACGACTGTGTCAATAAAGAATGTGTCCGTACAGCACCGAAGAGAATGTGATAGAAAAATCGAAAGTCATCCAAAAGCGTGATTTTGATTGTCTGGGATGTCGATATCTCAATGCATTTTGCATATATTTGTATAGCCTTTCTTTATTTTGTGTTCAATGCCTTTTGCATATATTGTATAGCCTTTCTTTATTTTCTGTTCGATGCATTTTGCATATATTTGTATAGGCTTTATTTCTTCTTTTGTATTATGAAGTATGGCGAACTCTGCCATGGCTTCTAGTTAAGCCCTATTTCACTTAATATATATAATGGAGATTCTATTTTTCTTATTTCTGTTTAAAGGCATTGTAGTTTTGTTAATATTTTCTATTGTGTTAGTATTTCTTAGAAATCAAATTAAAGAAAAAAAATAAATCGAATAATATATATTCTGTAGTGATTTTTTTTCTGAAAAAAGCAAATACCTACCATTATCCTTTTCTGCTTATACAAATGAAAAAGCGCGTATGACTGGTGAAAAGATAGCTGGAAACAAAATAAACATTTAAAAAAATTCCAGTCATATCCCATTATGTTTCTTGAGTTAGTGAGGATGAAAGTGATGAAACTTCCGTTTTTTGATAATGAGCAAATTGAGTTTCATTAATATAGTGTACATAATAGTTGATGCTATTTCGAGCATCATGACGCCGCTATAGCGAATAATGTCACATTCAAGAAATATCACATCAATTTGTCATAAATTTGACTGTTGGTTTACTAAAAAACAGAAAACAATATTTTGTAACCTTCCTGTAGCATTTTTTGAAAAGTAGCTAATTTTCGTTAATAAAATTTATTTTATATATAATTTCTTCTGTCTACAATATTTTCATTCTCCATCTTGGCCTAACTGTTATTCCGATTCTTTATGTTCAGATTAACGGGGCTCTGATGTATAAAAAATTCATAGGAGGTGAAAATTTCAATTTATGCACAATATACACGATAAGGTACTTCTAAGTATGATTTTAAAATTTATACTTTGTGCAAAGGCAGGAATACAATATTTATTTATTTTTTCGATCGTTGTTGAAAATTTATTCAATTGATTTAAATTTTATATTGTTTTCTAAAGATGTCCAGAAATATCACGAAAAAAGTTTTATCCCGTAACTCATCTCGTGTTTGTCTGCGGCAGTTTTCACTACAGGTATTATAGTTTTGTAGTACTGAAATGTTATAGACGGAGAACTAGCATCGTATCATTAGTTATGATTTCATCAAGTGCGAGAAGCTTCAGAGCTTTGATGAGCAAATATCACATAAAGCTTACCTCTATACTTGTAACTATTTAGATTATTAAACAGATGGATAGCTACGAGGTGAAATATCTATAGAAATGTTCTAAAGAAGTTTCAACGACTTTAACATAAGTGCTCTTAACAGGTGATCCTACTGTTTTATCTCCAACGTCCACACAATCTTCTTCAAATATAAAAGATCTATGTCAAATCTTTAAATTTTACGTTAGATTTCAATTGCGAAATAAATAACACAAGTAGCAATTGGTTCGACCAAAGTTTGTAGTTTTTGTCAAAAAGTATGAAAATAATACAATGGACATTATCTATGATTACAAGCGGGTGATGAGAATAATTAACATTCTCAAATAAAAAAAATCGATAACGAAATTCAACTATTCAGTTTTATTGTATCCGTAAAAATTAGCTTTGACATTATAAGACATTTTTGTCAAATTTGATTGATTTTGCGCGTTACATACAACGAACGGCTAAGTCTGTGGCCAGCCAAACTGCACGTTTAGTCATATGACTGTTATAAAATGACAAATTAATAAATTGATTAAATTAATTAATAAAACATTAATAAAAATTTTAATAAAAATTCATAATATTATATATAAAGGCGCAAATGCAGCTAACTTGCTGCTTGATAAAGTTTACCATTCGATTCCTTATTCATTTCTTCCTTTTTAAACATTTTTTACTTTCGAAATTCATTTCTATGTGTTTTAAATATTATCGTTTCAAACTTCTGTTGAAGGAATCACTTGAGGCTGTTGCTTTTGTACGCTAAAAGTTGTATTGTCATCGTTTTTGTCTACATCTGCTGTTTATTATCTATGCTTTTTTATTTAATTTTAACTTTTATTTAGTTTATCTATTTTTTATTTTTAGTTATATGATATACAATGGGAGGTGAATGAACCTTAATAAAATCATAGCTGGTGAGACGTTGCTAGTCCTTTAAGTCTATTACGTTTAGATTCTTTGGTTTTCCCTTTCAATAATGCGTCATCTTTATTCATATAATTAAAATTTTTATTCTATATAGTTGGTCCTTTGACACATACATTTTAAAGATTTAAGTTTCTTTCTAATTTTATTATATTTACAATAGTGTAACACATAAAAATTGTCTATTATGTACACAATTACGAATAATTTTTTTACAAACTCACACGTATTTGCAACATTAATAATGCAATAAATAACCAAACAGTCAATATGCAATTTGAAGTATTGCTACAAAATTCAAATATTTTCAGTTTGAGAAATAAGTTACTTTACATTTAATGATGAGTAAATATTTATTAAAAGAGGCACACATAAAAATACGTATGTGCAAATGAGTCGGTGCAACAGTCGTGATAAACATGTAATACGCGATCAAACATTCATCAATGTTTTTTACAATAAATCCTTGTAAAACCTCATCCTTGTAAAAACATAAGTAAAATGCTTATAACACATATGACAATCACTCATCTTGTAGAGTAAGACTTGAGTTCAGAAGCACGATTTTTTTAAGCCATCTGCACAGCAGAAAATAAAGGACTGAAAATTTAGAAGAAAATAAAATTAAGAATTTTCTGAAGGATAGGAGTTAAAAAAGTAGTGAAGATTTTCTTTAGAAGAATTTGTACGATACTATTCATATGCATAATAACAAGAAACAAATCTCTGTGCTTTTGCTGCATGAAGCCATATGAAAGTCCATATTTAAGCATAGAAAAGATTTAACAGAACTAAATGAAATAGTCGAATCAAGTCTTGGACTATTCAGTCTTTCAGTGCTTCAATTCTACTAAATGATATCATAACTCAGAACATATGACGGAGATTCAGAATCAATCTTTTATAAAAACTGAAAACATTCATTGATATAAAAAGAATACATAAAAACGAATCCATTGTGAACTATCATGTGTATATTTAGTAATAATCCTTACAAACACTGATGGATTGTTCAGAGCAGTGCTTCGTATCACTATAGTTGCTGCATTGGATTTTAATCAAAGCGTAAGCATTCTTTGTTCATTAATTTGCAGTCCAATCAAATACACGGTTCTGCTGACAAGTTAAGCGTTCACGTATCTTCTAAAAGGCTGCAAGTGGTTTTATACTTGGAAAGTTTCAAGCCAGTACTTGCACTAAATCATTCGTTGGTTATGAGAGAAGAAACCAGGCTGCTATGGAGAACACTTGGACAAATATGGCGGCGTAGTGAATGGAAGCTTTGGCAACACATATGAGCTGGTCGTTCGGAATCTCTGCTAAAGGCAAACTCTGGAAGTCTTCTGGAGTCTCGCATTTGGTCTCCTGGGCCAATTTCATTATGCTTGAACCTTTGCTCTGCACCCAGTCACGAAGCCAAGCGATTTTGCAGTCGCAATGGATGGGATTATCTGAAATTATCAAAGAGTCATATCTAATTTCACTGTTGATCTTAAAGATAATC
>BGPR01024088.1:0-23053 GCA_013235015.1 Araneus ventricosus | reverse complement strand
TTCATCCAATTATATTATTCATCCAATTATATTATTCATCCAATTATTTCATCCAATTATATTATTCATACAATTGTTTCATCCAATTATATCATTCATACAATTATATTATTCATACAATTATTTCATACAATTATATTATTCATATAATTATTTCATCCAATTATATTATTCATACAATTATATTATTCATACAATTATTCCATACAATTATTTCATGCAATTATATTATTCATACAATTATTCCATACAATTATTTCATACAATTATATTATTCATACAATTATTCCATACAATTATTTCATACGATTATATTATTCATACAATTATATTATATTAATATTATTTCATACAATTATATTATATTAATATTATTTCATACAATTATATTATATTAATATTATTTCATACAATTATATTATTCATACAATTATATTATATTAATATTATTTCATACAATTATATTATTCATACAATTATATTATTCATACAATTATATAATTCATACAATTTTTATTGTCTTTTATGCTTCCAAACTTACCTCAATTTTATGTAGGGGAACTGCGGGTAGTATGGGCCACCATAACTGCCCTGTTTCGTTCCTCATGAATTTTTCTTTCTTTATAACCTCATTAGTGTTTGCTTCGTAAAATTTTGGACGACTCCTTGCACTTTTACGGGTAGGGATAAAATTATGAAAGTAGTGTTATTATTTAGCTTACTTTATTTAGATTATGGAGTGAAAGTTTCATCTTGCTTCCTTCAACTGACTTTAGTCGCCCCATGTTTTTCTTTTCAATGTCAGTCGGGTATGGGCCATGAGAGTAAAACATACTTTTTTACGTAAACATGCCTAATTTCAAGAAGAAGACTGAAGCCGGGGGTCAAGAGAGTAATCTGCGGATCCCATGAAAATTGCGCTTGCAGGGTGGTGTTGTAGCCAACTCGTAAGGCAACGGCTTTGGAGCCGGAGGGCTGCAGACTCGAAACCCGATTCCACCATGAGGCCGCGGTGGTCTAGTGGTAAGGTCTCGGCTTTGGGGCCGGAGGGTTCCAGATTCGAAACCCGATGCCACTGAAGATACGCCGTGTATGGGGCCTGTTGCACATTAAATCATACGTAGTGGTCAAACATCCTCCCGCTGATGTGGCATGGAAGTTTGGAGAGGGGGTGTCGTCCTCATCATCTGACCGCAGTTCAAAATTGCGAAGTCCGTCCCACAATAGCCCTCGTGTTGCTTCAAAACGGGACGTTAATATAACTAAACTAAACTAACCCGTTTCCACCAAAGCTCCGCCGCATATGGGGCCTGCTGCACGTTAAATTATATGCAGTGATCAAACGCTCTCCCACTGGTGTAGAGCTGAAGTTTGGAGACTGAAGTGGGGTGCTAGCTCAGGCATCTTCCTCGTCATCTGACCGTGGTTCAAAATTACAAGGTGAGTCCCAAAAGAGCCCTCGTGTTCCTTAAAAACTGAATGTTAATATAACTAAACTAAACTAATTCCAATTCCAAGTGTTTTGGAAAATAAATTGTCTGAAAGTGCTGCATCCGTCCATTACGGTGCACTTAGAAGTACACTGCAAAGAAGAATTAATTGAAAAGACTAATAACTAACTAAGGTAATATAACTAATAAGATAAAGACGGAAATGTAAGAAATTTCTTTATATTATTGTAATTTGGCTACAGAATCAAAATATATCCATTTGTACTCAAAAAATTATTTTTTTTATTTTAAACCTTGCGTTTTTTCGTTTGGCCCATACTATCCGACATATTTAAATTGTTGTAAATTATCTACATAAAAATCAGTTGTCATATGTAATTTGCATAGCTTAGATAAATTTGTTTAATATAATCAACGTGAAGAAAAATGTTCAAAGAAAGGTTTTGAGCAGTTATTGCTCATTCCAATTGAAAATACAAATTTCATATTAAATTTTCTTTAAGGGACCCATACTACCCGCCATCCCCCTACTTTTTGAAATTTTGCATTTATTGTCATTTTAACAGTAATTTCGGCGGTATATTATGTAAAAATATTGACTCGCGCCAGAAGGTATCAAAAAACTTTTCATCGAGATATGAAATGAATTATTATGTAATATAATTTATTATCATAAATATCAACTTGAAATAATTTTTTTCTCAGATTCGCTAACAGATAACGCCATTCGTACAGAAAGAAATTAATTAAAACAATCGAATAAAAAATAATCAATTTTTGAAAATATGAAAATAGTCTATTGTCATCGAGAACAAACAAATGCACAAAATTTCAAATTTCTAGCATGGAAGTCAGTAAAAAAATCTATTAACAGATTCCATCTTTACAAACCAGAACAATTCAAATTAAATAAATGAATGAAAAACGAAAACATTATCCTTTCTCCTTATACCGCTTATTCTAGAGAAAAGCACCATTTCAATAAATTTTAAAAGATATTTTGATTTGCTCGAAAATCAAAGAGAACACTAAGATAAAAATTTCCATACATCACACAGTTATTTTTTTAAAAGATCTCATCTAAACTACCTCCTCCGAAACTAAAGTAACCTTCCCATCCATTTCAAATATCCCCACTCGCTCACTCAGCAAATACAGATTAATTTTAATTGAAAACAGCAAACAAAATAATTTTTCTAAAACTTGAGTATTTCTCACACCAAACAGCCCTTCATTCGTTACAAACAATCTTCTCGTCGACCGAAACTTTCTTCACCCACATTTATTTGAACCAAATCTATTTACTATATTCATTAAACAATCCCGATGCTCTATGTCTTAATTAAATTACCTCGGGTCAATTTGATCAACTGCTAGAGTACGTCGGCTTTCAGCAGTAGGTAATTACTAAATGTCAAATCCAGCGCATAGGCAAATTGATTCGAGCCCCCGCGCAGCTGTGTCCCCTTGGTCTAAAGCTCCAATTAGTTGTCCTGTATCGAAGACAAAGCAATCCCTTATGCAAATGAACGCTCAAATGTTAACGGTGTCATTTTCGCTGCAGATACACTCATTACTATGAGTAATGTGCGGAATATGATCCGTTCCTCGCTCCACTGGAGCACTCCAATGTGTAGATTTCTGCCAACACAGAGGTTGGGATATGGAAAAGCAAACGTGAAAACAGGCATGTGTATTAGCACTTACCTATAGGTGTTAGTAGTGCCATATTGGTGTCGATTTGTCACTGCAATTTTGACTGTACTGTTGAGTGAAAGCATCAGTGACTAATCACACGGTTAGTGAGAGGCATAATGGCTGTGCCAGTGCCAGCTCGTCATTGCTATGAGTATTCAGAAACGAGGTGTGTTTTGAAAAAAAGTAGTATTTTTCAAGGGTTGAAATACACACCTTAAGAAATTAACTTTATCTTGTACCAAAATTATTATTTTAATGCTGGATAACCAGAATTTATATCTGTTACAATCTGGCATATGTAAAAAAAATTATCTTTAGACGAATGTTGGCATGACAGTACCAATTTCTGAGTACTTCCACCCCCTTCCGGAGCCTGTGAACCCAATGCATATCAAATGGTTCATACACAGGAGTATTTACTTTTAATTCTAATACACATTAAATACACAATTTTTCCTTGAATAGTTTTTAAATATTCATTTATTTTATTAAAAATTTTATTTTAGGAACAAGAATATTTTAAATTATTATAGACAAAACAGTTGCCTTTGATATGGGGGGATATCAACTGAATCATTGTAGAATTTCCTCAACACTGGTATTGGCAAAGTAATTTCATGCTTAATATGGAATACACTCAGAGAAAAGCTTACTCAAAATAGGAACTTTTAAAATTGTTTATACCATCCTTGCTTTTTAAAACAGGCAAGCAAATCCCTAATAGAAAATGATATTGATATCAATGCTAGTATTTTTCCGATATAGTAGGTAAAATAGGAAGAATTACTGAGATTCGCTGAAAATATCCGCTCTACTCTGAGAAACAATTCATTTCTCAAAATCATCTGATGCCAAAGCTTGTCAACAAACTTTCAGAAGCCTAAAACATGTGGTGTCAACTAGATACGAATCAACCTAATTCAATTCCAGATATGGAACACAGAATTATAATAATGATAATATTATTGTGATAATGATATCTGATAAACAAGTTAGCACTAAATTTTGGGATTGAAAGAAATATGTTAAGGGCTTTTTGGTGGGATTTCAACAACTGCTCTAAACTTGTTTGTTTACTATTCTAGTTATTGGAAAATTAAAGAAAAATATTCATCTCATGCTTATATAGCGGCATTCATCTTATAAAACAACTAAACTAACAAGCGTTCTCTGCACAAATAGTATATGCACACATCACGAGCTTACTTCTTGAAACAAATTTAGGCTGGTGAAAATTTGACTACAAAACGAGTAGGTTTTAGCTATAATAACGCCCCGTTTTGAATCAACACGAGGGTTATTTTGATACGAACCTCGTAATTTTGAACTTTGGTCAGATGACGATGACGGCACCTGAGTTGGCGCCCCCTCTCCAAATTTTCGCACCACACCAACGGGCGGACGTTTGGCCCCGACGCCTGATTTAACGTGCAACAGGCCCAATACACGACAGATTTTCAGAGGAATAGGGTTTCGAAAACGGAACCATCAGACCACAAGGCCAAGACCTTAGCACTAGACCATCGCGGTCTCACGAAACGAGTAAGGAATTCGTTTACCACGACATAGTAATTTGAATTCTTGAGGAATCAATAGGATTGAGACGATTATAGATTAATCGAAACTGCTTAATATATATTTTACAGATGAACTCTGTGAAAGAGAAGTCCAAAATTCCTATTAACTTACGATTGTCATTTCTCCAAATATGTCAGTAGTTTAACCTAAATCCAAAACGAAGTTTGATCCCGTAGACAACTACAACATCATTTTTCAACCAAAGCTGCACTAAGATAAACTTACAATAATGTATCGGTTTCGCGTTCTGAGGATCATGGATTCAAATCTGACTCCACATTGGGCCTTCAGCACTTTCACCTACCGTCGAGGCGCACAGTCCTCACATTGCTGTTGTGTTGAAATTATGAGATTGGAATGAAGGCTCAGGTATCAACCTCATTAACTCACTACGATTCAAAATTATATGATCCATTCCAAACAGCTCTCGTGTATCTTCAAAATGGAACATCTGTGTAACCAAATTAAATTAAATCCTACCAAAGCATAACCGAAGAAAGAAGAATTTTTTTTACCTCAAAATTTACTTTAAAACAGAGTAGCGGATTTTTGAGTTTCCAAAAGAAGAAAACATTCTTTTTGATTTATGACTCCTATTCGGAGTACTGGAAAAATGTATCGTTGATAGAAAGGGTTCGTAACTCACCTCCACCAAATCATATAAAGATTAAAACACATTATTAAAATTAGTTAAGCGATGACATAACTGTTGTTCCTGCTACAAAAATCACCCAACTTTAGGACAAAACATTTATTGACGTACACAGAGACATATAAAAGACAGCATTACACATTACAACAACTACGCACACAGCGAAGCACACAGCAAGTGAGTAACATCGTTATGACTCGAAGAAGGAATGCATTAAGTAAAAAGCGGCAGGCGCTGATTCACACAGATAATTCATGCGCGCAAGAAAAATAGTTCGCTCGCCTCAACCCAACAATAACAATATTCATGTATTTCACTGTAATGAAATCTTTGGGAGCCACGGTGGTCTGGTGGTAAAGTCTTCACCTATTTTATTTGCATTTGTTTGAAATTTTATTTATTTTAATCAGTGTTTGCCTTTAATCAATTGCAAATAAACATCAACTTGGTGATATTTGGAAAATTATACCAAGTTTCGGAAAAGTGCAAATATCATTTTTTATCTGTAAACGTAAAACAATTTCAGCATTCGTCATGTAAATACGCTACATTTCAAAACTACCAATAAGGAGGTGAAAAGACAACTGGCACAAGACTTTGACTCGAGTATTAACCATCAACAAAATAGAATATGAACTTTTGAAAGGAATATTAATGTTTTCTGCGTGTATTTATTCTTCGCAAGTGATATTTTTGCTTGTGAAACTCGAATTAATGTTTATGAAACATTTGTGGAAGACTTCTGTTCTGTCTTTGTTTGTGAATAAATTTTTGATTGTCCTTAATTTGCGTCCTGCATTGTCTTAGACAGCTTGTTTAGCCAATGTCAAACCCATGGAAGAATTTTCATGACAATATATATTAACTATTTATTAACGGCTTTGAAAGAGACTCCGTTTTGGTCTGCTTATGGAAGATATTCCGTTTAGAAACATTTTCAACAAGATGATTTCATCTTTTCTTTTTCTTTCAACTTAAATAAGCCATTTTCTCAGATATTGTTATTGGTATATTTTTTTTAATATTTTAGAAGCAGCTTCAAAATGCCAAACAATATCGGAAAGTTGACAGTGACATGAAAGGCAAGCGTCTTCGATACAAGAATAAAATATTTCTGCTTCAAATTCTGTTGCATTTGACAAGCTTTAAAAAATACATTCTACACCAAAACTTTAAAGAAAAGAAGGAAAAATTCTTCCATTTCGTTCTAAAGAAAAGAATCCAGTATAAAAAAATTATTTTTGAAAATGAAATGACAAGCAGTTAAAAAAAATTATATTATCTCAATGGTCCCCATCTAATTTCTTTTACTTTTGAGATTCTAAAATATGCTCTTATTAATGATTTTTCTATTTTTCGAGAGAGAGAGAAAAATTTTAAGTTCTAAATATTAAACACAGTGTATTAAGCAAGAAAAGGGAAAAGATAAGTAAAAATGCGAAAGGAAATTTATTTGACATAGAATTTTTTTACTATGCGGCTAAGAATTTTTTTTAATTTATTCTTGTTCAAAGTCATAAAAAAATTCTCTGCACTTAAATACTATTGAGATTTTAATGCACAGAGCACTCGATTTTAAATGGTGCAAAATAGCATCTTTAAAGAAATTTCAGCTCTTGTTTTTTTTTATTTAGATTATTTTTTGTTGTTGTTGTTTCATACGGTTTTTTGTTCGTTTGTTTTGTTTTAAAAATTACTTTTTTACAAAGTGAAACAAATAAATGAAGACGGTGCATCCGTGCTTGATATTTTAGATAGCTACCAATTACTTTTTTTATTCAAAAAGACCCATATTCCTACAGGGTCTTTCAAGTGCCCTAAAAGCTGGCGCACTTCTTCAATACTTAGAAAATAATAACTGAAAAGATTCCCCTGGCATTATAGAGAAGCGATTAAAACATAAAGTATTCGGAAATATATTATAAACAACGAACACATCTTAATTTCTCCAAAGTTGTCTATTTCTCTGGTGTGTCATTGCCTGTTTAGTAGAATTCCATTGATACTTGATAGTTACAATTGTGGTGATGTATATAACCACGATATTATCGCAAATTCAGATGTGTGTTCATCTAATCATAATTTGACTTCTTTAGACCTTAGTGTCAAAAATGTTTCGACATGTATCAAACATATATCATTTAAATCCAATAAAATAAGGCCTGTAACAACAGAGCCACCTCAAAATTTGCCTTAAACCATGTAGCAATGCATTATTAATATACGAGTTTTCTAGATTCCTGCAATACTTAACAATTGCGGTCACTTAGTCTACCCGAGACAATCGGACATACTACTCACTAACATACTATAACATGAGGATATTCGTTTCTGCTTAAAGTACAACCAAACAGACATAAAGTGATGGAAAGTTTTGAGTTTGGCATTCATCAAAATATCTGTCATTTGTGAACTACATCATAGCATGTAGGAAATGGATAGCACGAAGGAAGGTTGTTCTCTCACTAACGCTTGTTGCAGCCCAGTATTCAATTCTAAATATTAAATTACTACTTCATGCAATGTTGCGTGCATGTCGTGTGAAACTATTCCTACTAGATGGTACTGATCACATTCATTCAAAATCATTCTATGTGCACATTCTTGTCACAACTTGTACGCTTTGCTGGAATACTGGTGTTCATTGTATTTCCTCAAAATTCTAAATGTGAACATCAGAACTTCATCTGTATATCTACTGTAATAGTATGCATATTTGCGCCTCGAGATACATGTATTGAAAAGTATCGAAAAGACCTCAAATCTTAATTAATTTGCTACTCTCACACCGGAGAAAGATTAAAAATATTACAAAGATATCTGTCAATTTATGACCTGATCTGCGAAACAATAAATAACTAATATAAAAGATGCTGATGTAAATCATAAAATTTCTCTTAAGGGGACTGTTATTCATCTCAAATTCTGCCTTATAGAAAGATGTTTACGGAAGAGATTTTTGTAACCCCTAGACAGCTCTCCATAAGCTCTCATATCTAATAAGATGGAGAATTCTTGTTGCAGAGAATGTGTTGTCCTTTTGATTCAAAAACACTTGAGGTATTAAGAGAATGTGTAATTTTTGAGTTTTGCGAATAATAAATAAAGTAACAATAAATAAAGTAAAATAAATAAAGTAACAAAAAATAAAGTAACAACAAATGAATTAACAACAAATAAAGTAACAATAAATAAAGTAAAATAAATAAAGTAACAAAAAATAAAGTAACAATAAATAAAGTAACAATAAATAAAGTAAAATAAATAAAGTAACAAAAAATAAAGTAACAATAAATAAAGTAATATAAATAAAGTAACAATAATTCTTTTGTGAAAAATAACAGATGGAAAAAGTACTGTTTTAGAAACCAATAAATTGAAGAGATTTCTGGTCGGCGCTCTTCGTCTGTTTTCATTTATCTTAAAGACCCTGAGATATCCTCTGTCTTCCCTTCCCTAGGGTTAAATGAAAGTCTTGACAGAAAGAGGATGTCTTTGGTCGAAACTTGCAGTTGCACTTCTATTTCTCGTTTTTTCCTTGCCCTATTTTTTGTCGGAAGCAAAAAACAACACAAAGCATAAATCCCGAAAAGCCTCGCCAAATAGCTTTTCTTCTTCGAACTTTTGTTTATATCGACAAAAAAAGGCATAAAAGATATCTAAAAGCAGGATTTAAAAAGTTCTCAACTACTTCTTTGGTGTATAGAACTGAAACATATGAGTTAAAAGGGAGTTCCAGGATTTTGAAAGATGTTGATTTTTTGTTGCCATCATTTGTACATTTTATACTAACTACTCATTCGTATATTTTATACCAACAACTATATTACATCATTTCTACATTTTATACCAACTACTATATTACATCATTTCTACATTTTATACTAAGTACTGTACTACATAATTTTTGTACATTGTATACTAACTTCTATAGTACATTATTTGTTCATTTTATACTAATAAATTTATTCAATCAGTCGTTTTTGTTATTATTTTAGTTTTATTAAGCTATCGGCAGAAATCATTCAATTCATATAAGAATTATCGATATTTCGTAAATTTATTTAAATGGCAGCATTATAAAAATTGATTTATGATACATTTTAAAATGGGATTATTTTTTTGTTTTTTGAGGGGGGTTGTAACAAATTCAAATGAATTATTTTTAGAACATATGCAAAATGTCAAATTCTATAATATAAATCGAAACACTTATCTATCTATATATATAAAACTCAACGTATGTATGTATGTGTTCCAGCATTACTTCCGAATGGCTAATTAAATTTTGATGAAACTCTGTACACAGGTTCCTCTTTAGCCGACTTGAAGTACTGAAGGGGTTAATAAGCCCTGAAAAAGTCCCTTAGGGTAGGGTGGGGCAAAGTGCCCAAAATGCATATAACAAATAGGCCAATTGACATGTTTGGCGATTTTGATGGCACTTTGTACACATGTTCCTCACTATATGGCTTGAAACACTTTAGGGGTAAATAAGTCCTAGACCAAGCCCTCGGGGTAGGGTGGGACCAAGCCACCAAAATACATATTAAATAAATACATATACATACTTATAGGCCGATTGAAATGCTTGGCGATTTCGACGACATGGGAGATTTTGATGAAATTTGGTTCACACACTTCTAATTAGCCAACTAAAAATACTATTGGGGTAAATAATCGTTTTTCCAATCCGTCAGGATAATGTATGTCAAATTCTTTAAAATACATTTAATAAATGCACTGATGAAGAGATTTTTGTGACCCCTTGACAGCTCCATATGCTCTCATATCTAATAAGATGGAGAATTCTTGTTGTAGAGAATGCGTTGTCCTTTTGATTCAAAGAACACTTGAGATGTTAAGGGAATGTGTAATTTTTATCCTTTTTATACAGCTTTATGTAACTTGACTTGCTTCATGTTTCGTAAGATAAAATTTTGTAATCCATTTTTCACTTACTTCTTGATGTGCTAGAGTTTTGAAATTTCATACATTCATGTGGTCTCTCAATATACTATTTTAATATTTTCAAAGCTTAATTATCTCTTTCAAAACTTAATTAATCGAGTGAGTTAATTAAGCTTTTATTTCATACTAATAGCGCCATCTGATAACGAATTTGAGAAAAAATTGATTTCGATATTCCATAATATTTATAAAAGTGAATTATAAATTAAAGACGAAACAGGAAAAAGTTAAAATGCAAATAAACTCTACTGATGGTACACCAACAAAAGTGTGTTTTTAAAAACTGTACTTATTCAATACTTCGATCAATGAACAGATTCATTATGATGCCCAAGTGGAATGACATAAGATTAATTTCCTTACAAAAGTCACTTCCTATAACGTTAGTTTGAGAACGCACAGTCAAAATGGAAACTAGATACGATTATCAATCAAATATTGAATTATTGATTAAGTCCATTTATGAAGATACTTTGGTATTGAATTTTCCTCTGTCAGCAAATATATTAAGAATAACAAGAAAAACTTTTATCGTTACTTACATTGTCTAAAGATAAAATAATTTTATTAATCAGCAAAACTTACCAAGTTCTATAGTAATTCTAGTTCCAATTATTCTTCTGCAGTAAAAAGCAATTGAGAATAATTTATTTTTCGCAACAATTTTTAAAACTTTTTTTTCTTGCACTTAACAATTTCTTTAAAAGAAACCTTTAAAGGAAAAATTCTAAAGGATCTTAACTATGCTCCCGGGACCAAAATTCAACAAAAATGTACTTTATTTTTCTTATATGCTTCGTTTTAGATAATGACTTTTGAGTCTTATGAATGTCAACAAAGAAGGTAAGTTATATTTATTTCCACTGATCCATTCGAGCCAGCAAGCAAAGTACTTTTTTCAAATTTTGGATGATACCTTTCATCTGTATTAAATTGACTTCATTAGGCCGTGAATGATCATGCAGTTTTTCATGAGTTTTTCCATGTGTAAGTAACTTCAGAACATATTAGTTTAATCTCCAACGCGTTATATCTATTGATTTTATATGAGAATAATTTTAAGATGGTAAGTCAGTAAGTATGTTACAAGCCGATATGAGAATTCGGAAATCAGCAAGATATTGTTTCCAAATATTTAAACAGGTGGCAGCTCAATGCAGCCGAATGATGTTCATTTCGAATTTATGAAATAACAGTTGTAAACATGCGCAGCTGTATTTGAAAATGGCAATTGTGCTCCAGGAGTGTAAGCTAGGAGATGAATGTTGACAGCGTTTTGGGATTCTCAAGGAGGAGTTTTGCTCTCTCATTTCCTGAAAGGAGATAAATTGTGACTACTACCTCCTACTGTATCATTCTGTCGAAGTTTCGGAATGTAAATCAAATTAAAAATCAATGACTATTGACTCGAGAAATTTTGTCCCATTACGGCAATGTCAGGCCTCGTACAACTCCAGTAATCCAGGAGGAAATTTAAGAGTTTCGGTGTCAACATTTTAAACATCTACCTTACAACCCAGACTTAGCTCTAAGCGATTATCAAACTGCTTGGTCCTCTCATACTGCATCTGCGTGGCATGCGTTTCGCAACTGATGCAAACGCTGATCGTGAAGTACATAAGAGGTTGAGACAGCTGCTCAGACTTTTATATGGCAGGTATTGGGAAACTCATAAAGGTATGGGATAAATGTATTAATGTAAATGGCGATTATATAGAGAAATAAACATGCTTTTCAAGTAAATATCTTGGTATACCTTCTTTATTGGCTTTTGTAACCTACTTTCTGACTTGCCCTCGTTAAAATGGAATGTATTTTGCAGAAGAGTTAACTAATTCACAACTTCACATACAAAGGGGACACTGCACAGAATTAGACCCCGAAAAAATAATTGCAGAACAGAGAACAATCGAATATTATTTTTAAAATGCAATAATTTATCAACAGTACTCAAAAACTGTTAAACTGATGTGAACTTAAGCAATAGAACGATCACAGCAAAAGGGTGGAGGTTTTTCCGATTTTTCTTCAAGTAAAACATAAATGTCAGTCAGTTTCATCAGAATATCTTCATGAAATGCAACCTATTCCCATACATGAGAGACAAGTCAGATTTCTACTTTAGATGTTCCGGTAATTTGGAAAACAGAAGAGTACATACTAACACTTTACAATGAGTCCTTCGTTCATGGATTTGGATAAACTTGCTAGGCCAAGTGGGATTGGAACCAGCCCACTTAATAATTTTATAGTCAGACATAGCTACTTCACGAGACTCTATTCTATAACGTATGCACTTGATTTGCATAACATATATTATTTTATTTTATACATTCTTCTCAAATTCTCATTGATTATGAATTTCTACAAGAGAACAATCACCGCAAACGGGTGGCGGTTTTTCCAATTTTCCTTCCAGTAAAACGGAAATGTCACAAAAATGTGACTAAAAAAATGTCACAGAAATGTTACTAAATAGTATAATAATAATATAGTTATGAATCAATTTTACTGATTTCCAAAGAATGTAAAATCACGAAAAAAAATTTAAATCGTAATATATTAATATAAAAATAATGTCATTTGCACAGAAAAATTGGAATTTAGGTTAATGGTTTCGATTGTAAACCATGCAACAAATAAATTCTTGTCTCTGGACAAAAATCCCAGCTTCATTTTTGTCCTTTCTGCGTAAAAGGCGTCGCTTTATCTTCATTCGTTAGAGAATTATTCAATTTCAAATTTTCCTGTTACTGGATAAATAAGCATAATAAGTACATACTTCTGTTCATTTCCTATATCATTTCTCACCTTGCGTAAGAATCCATTATTACTTTCCCCTCACTTTATATTTCTGTAACATCTTAAATCACATTTCTCCCTCAAATAAAACTCTCGACTCCATAGTTATCATAAAAAGACATAACTTCTTGTCTCATCTACATCCCTTTGACAATCTCCTCATTTCCGAAGATATCTTCATAATCCAGCACGAGAATAGGCATTCTACGATTATGGAATAGGTCACTGTTACTTTAGTGGAATGATTACACGTTCCGAAACCAAATGACTGGTATTCCCTGTGACAGAGTAAGATAGGCATTAATGGAAAACCGAATCGATCAATAAGTGTCATGGCGATTGTCTAACTATTCTTACTTTTTTGTTTTTTCCTTTCTCCATGGAACCTAGTTTAGTAGAAGCTAGCAAGAATACACATAGTAAAGGGAGGAAGTTACCTTAAATGAAAGGAACCCTGAATGTTGATGTAATAAGATTTCTGTTATATACAGCTACAGCGAAATAAAGTCAAATAATGGTTAATAATTAATTGAAGCATTTTTTGTCTCGAAGTTGTTTTTCATTCAAACCCACCTATAATTTTGATTAAATTCAAAGCAGGCAATAGCGCTAAAAAAAGTTACAACTTGATTAAACCTCTTTATAATCAAAATTTCTTCCATTTGGGGCTTACCTCTTATCTTCTTTGTTCTAATTGTATTTTAACGTAAGTCTACGTTCCTCCCATTGGGGTCTCAGGAAGGAAATTGATTCACACGCCAAAACGCCACAAAACTTGGTATGGGAGATCATCTATATCTCGGTAACTACATATGTTAAAAACATAACTAATGTCTTATCTTAGAGATAAAGGGTTACAAAAAAAAACTTATGATAAACTTCGAGAAACAAAAGAGTCACGGGAGTAAAGTAGTCCTACGCCTTTAAAATCATCGGCTGCTTGAAGAGACAGCCTCCCGTCATATTTTTTTCTAATTAACTCTTCTTAATTTCTGATTTACTATTTACTATTTTTTCTTATTCTCTATAAATCATAATAATACTCCTGTTCAGTTCCTGCATCGTATCTCCTCTTTTATAAGTATACATTACTTTTCCTCCACTTTGTCTTTCTGTAACATCATTTTCAATCATGCACCTTCCACCGGTGCGACTTTTGACTCCATATTTATCACAAAAAGTCATAAACTCCGGTCTCATCTGCATTTCCTTGACAGCCTCCACATTATCAGAAGATTTCTTCGTCCATAAATCTTACCAACGCATGTCACCTGCTGCATCCGACTTCATCTTCACCAGAACGAGAGGGGCAGGCAGTCAGCTATTATGGAGTGGATTCCTGGCACTCTGACAGAATGATTGCACGTTCCGAAACCAAATGACTGGTATTTTATGTGACAGAATAAGGCAGACATTAATGGGAAACCGAATCAATCAATAAGTGTCATGGCGATTCTGTAACTATTCTTACTTTTTGTTTTTCGTTTTCTTCTTCCTCGGAACCGAGTTTGCTACAAAAGACCAGCAAATATAAAAAGAAAAGGACGGAAGTCACTTTGAGTAAATGGAACCCTTATTGTTGACGTAATAAGATTTCTTCAATATACAGCTCAAATAGCATTGTGGGAGGGGGTCTTTGGAAGCACATAGGTTCGAGGACCTTTTATTTTCCGCTTCAACTGGAATGAAGGGTTAGTGATATAACAAATGTGATGTGCATAAATTTAGCTTAATAGCAGGATTTATTACCTGTTATATCATGCTGTTTCAACAACACTTGATTTTTACCTAGCAGGATAGAAAAAATTACGATGATATTTATCTCGTACTGTGATGTCATCTGAGGAAGGATAAGTCAGGTGAAGACGGCAATGGGTCATGGTAAAATGAAGTGCCTATCTGTGCTCAAGATCTGTATCTTTTTTTACTATAAGGGTTATATTTTGAACTTTCCTTGACGGTTTCGCCGGTGCTGATGTCTAGTTTTCGGTAATATTTGGTTGAAAGTTTTTAAAGAATTCCTCTATTGAGGTTAAGTCCAAAAATAGTGTAGAGCTCAGTTTAAATCTCTTTTTACTTTCTCGTATGTGAAATACACAAAGAGAACATATTATAATAATTAAAAAACTCGACATCAACATTCTGATGAGTCTTTACGTTTTAGACTTCCTGAATCCGATACAAAAACTTTGGTAATTAAGTCTGTCTGTCGGTCGATCCATCTGTTTGTCAACATGATAACTCAAATCCACAAGGAAGAAGTATGCAGTTTTGTATCCGTCTTAGAAGAAAATTGTAGGTCTGTAGGAAATAAAGGATGAAATCGATCTACTGGAAGTCTATCTTTCTGTCTGTTCAAGTGTATGTCAACTTATTAACTCTAAAAGGCGCAGCATGTAAAAGTTGGCATATGGTTTTATCACTATTTTTACGTGTTCCGGTTGATTTCCTACACACTGTCTCAACAGCATTTCCAAACGTACGACGATGTGGCCCCATTGATCTCTGAATGCTTTTCCTCCAAAGAAGCAAAATACAATTGGGATGGTATCCACACCTTACCTGAAATATGGAGAAAAAGTGCAGTTAGCAACGACCATTACTTTGAATAAAACACACCTATTACTTCTGTTCCGTTTCTCGAGTTTTCTTTCCATCCAACTTCCGCATTTTTAACCCTTTGCAGTTCACTAATTGTTTCGTTCTGAAAATTACTAAATTTATTTCAAAAATGAGTATTAGACATGTAGCTGATCATAAATATGTATAGGAAAAATTTAGCACTTTTTATTTTCAAGAAATTTGCGGTTTCACAGTAAAACCAATGAACGGTAACGGGCTATTTTTCCTTCGAGTAAGTTATCATCGAAATGCAATTTAAATTATGTATTTAATTTATAAGTATAAGTGAGTATTCAAGATATTCAACCTTCTTAAAATTCAATATTACTTTCGAAGATTCAATTTTAAAAAATATCAATTTGTGCATGAACTCTCATCATTTGTTTCTCTTGGAGATCAAAAGAATTTAGCTCTTGCAATGCCGATATATTTGTGAATACTAACGGTAATTAACTGAATTTTTTATATAAATTGACATATATATCTGGCTCTTAAGTTATGAAAGAACAATTAAGCTACGTTTCGCCCATGCGCATTAAAAAAATGCTCAATATGTGGTTTCACTGAGAAACCAATGAACGCGAAAGGGTAAAACGCTACACCTATGAAGACCGAGCGATATATGAAAAAGACCCGAAGGAATCCCAATATTATATTCACTATTATTTATTTATTCGGTTTATATTTCTTTTGGTTGATTTGTATTCCAACCAGTTCCAGGTTTTACTGAGCACTATGTATGCGCTACTTGGTTCAGTGAAATTCCAATGACGAAACATAGGACTGAATTAAAATGTTGCCAATATTTTCGAAAAATTAGTAATAAGAAAAAAATGCATAAAAATTGAATCTAAAATTCTAATTGATTTTGAAATTTTTCTTAGAGTTTATTTAACTAATATGCTCCGTGGAACCCTCCTTTGCCATACTTGGCTACCAATTATTCAAATTTTTTAATAAATATTTCGACGAAAGACATTATAACAATATTTTAATAATAGGTCTTTTAGCATTTTGTGCTTATTTTTTCTTTAAATAAGTTAAAATTTTGGATTATTATTTAAAATGATCATTTCATAATATTTCGCTAACAGTGAAAGGAAACAAAAACGAATAAAATGATGAAAGTTTACCCTTTTTTCGTTATCAACTTAATGCTATCACCCAAAGTCATTAATTCCCTGCCACAACTATTAACAATGCCTTTACACACAGTTGTTGTGTATTTTAATGCTTTTTTACCAACATACTATCTAACAAAAATGCCTTCCCGAATTTCTAGGAAGCTGGAAATTGATTCCATTTATCAGGCTGCTCAATATCAGAATAACTTACGCAAAGTTCCTGTTTTTATATTTCAACCGGAAGAAAAACTTTCTCAATACAGCCAATTTTGTAACATAACATTTTTTCGAGATCATTTGCCTAGCTTAGGAGCTAGAATTCAATTTCTAACTGTAAAAATTGCGGTAGACTCTCTCTCTTAACCAGCATCAACGGGATCTCGCCGGTACCCGATAAAAGGATTTTCCCGATAATTGAATACAAGTTTATAGAGCTTATATGCTCAAGTTTTGTGACACTATCTGAAAAAATTGCAACATGCGCAGTCCGTTGGTCATGCTTCCAATCTATCAGTCACAAATAAATAAATAGTATAGGAAAAAGAACAGATTATTTAAAATTATATATAGGTAAATTTGTATTTAAAAAAACCAAATTAAACAAATTTTTTTTTAAATTTGTTTAATTTGCACATTTAATTTGTTAAAAATTAATTTTAATAAATCAATCTTTAAAATATATACATATATTAACAGTCATGAAATTTAAAATATAATTAATGATTCGAATTATTACAGATGAACTATTTACAGATGAGGGTCGTATCAAGAACAAGTACAGCACCCAGTTGTCCTTCTGACATCTTTACAGATGGGGATTAGTGTCTTTCTTCGACATCTACTCCTTAAAACACTTTTCATTTCAGGAGCACGTCTTGCTCCCTTCAACTCCAGAGTCTCTCGAATCCATCTCGACCAATCTGATCTTAATGTTCCTGGTTAGATGGAAAGGCCAAAGAGCGTTTCTCTCTTATAGAAGACTGGTGTTAGTGAGGTAATACCACACATATTACCACATCAGCGTAAGAGTGTGATGTATAACTTTATCTTCGTGTGAAAACGTATAACTTTGGATGTCTTCCAGCTTACAAGATTATCGAAAAAGTTTCAAAAGGTCAATGTGCATACAATGAAGCTTCATAACATCATAATCTGCTATAAATGAACATTTCTGGGCAAATTTCATGAAAGTCTGCAATTCTATGTGTGCTTCCTTCGATGTAACTTTCTTTGTCTGCTTCTCGTCTTTATCTTCTCCCTCTCCATCTTCATTATCATTTTTCTTCTTTCTCAGTACATGCTGATTAACTTCATCGTCATAAAGAGAGAGCGTGAACGGGAAAGGAATTTTTTAAATCCAGTCAAGTCTGCAACTCCTCTTCACAAGCCAATTATATACATATATGTTACATGTCACTGGCATATGGCAATGTCACTGTATGGAAATATTTGCATAGTGAAAAAAGTACCTTCTAAAAAGGGTAATGCTGAAAAAGATAAGCTGCAAAAACATATTAAATGGCACTATGATCGTGTTGAGTGAGAAGCACACCAAAGGTAAGAGCATAAGATCAAATTAGAAAAAACACTGTTTATTAACAATTACCACTAGTGACATGATTACGGAACAATTATTCAACACAATCAATATGATACTTGGAACACCTTGCAATATGATACTTATTAAATGAACAATTATTTTCACTGCAGTCAAAGGAAAGAAATCTTACCGAAGCATGCTTCACCAGGAAGATCAGGATGGAAATTTGAGCTCATTATCTATGAGTAACTCTGAAATGAGATCTCCATATCTCTCAACATAATCAAGGATAGTAACGTGTGATGAACAAATCATCACTATTCTGTGTCTTTAAAAACACATTGTACAAAAAAATTCACTTCTGAAAAACAGGAATCAAAAAGGCGACATCATTATATTGTATTCTTTTTCCGAACACACATGCCTCACAAAAACGTTCCTTCAACTCTGTTGCCACTCATTTTCTTCTTTTTAAAACCTGTTCTACTGTTGGTCTAACTATAACATTGTCCTATGAATAGTCGGTCTAACTATAACACACACTGTGCTGTTCACAATTACTATATCTACACTATTAAAATTCGATGTGTATGTATGTGAGGCTATCTTCGCACGAACCGCTCAACGGAGAAGCGCGCGGAAAGTACCAAAAGATGGGGGATAATCCAAGGAATCCGTTTTGACCGTTTAAATTCCGAAATTACAATTAGTAAAAAAGATATTAATTAAAAATTAATTTACAACAATACTTTTCAGTGTTTCAGTGCAATTCAATCACCTTTTTCATTGTTTAAACAAATATTTACTCGCGTGTTTCTCTTTCATTGTTGAAAGCTACAGCAATGCAATATGGATATTTCAACAATGCAATATGGATGGCGTTGTGTGCTTTGAGATTTCATTTATGCAGTGCATCTTGCTTCATGCATATATAAATTCGAGGCAGGCATATGAAAATTATGGATCCCGAGCAACGCCAGGTTCGTATATCTCCTTCCCTCCGTACTAAAGTCAGACAAAAAAATAATTCTGGAATCGGATAGACCATTCATTTCGCCATGGCAAGGTATAATTTTTTTTCTTTTACAAAATAACGATTTTTTGTATTTTTGCGATTTTTTTAAAATAAATCGATTTCAACGCGTTTACGCGGACGGAATGTTTGAACCGCTCTTTCCTCCTTATTTATTTAGAAGAGAATGTTGGGCATGTGTCAAGTGACCTCACTTTTTCTCTCCGCCAGGTAATGACGCGTTATTCGAGATAGCCCGTGCATCGCCGGGCCACGCAGCTAGTATTTTCTTTATCTGTTGATGAATAAAGTGTGTAACAAAGAATAACATTTGGTATCGATACATTTTTCTTGTATTTCATACAGTAATTATAGCGTGCAAAACTTATTCTCTTGGGATAAAGTCGAAATTTTGCCAACAGTTCTCTACCAATCTACCTGTAGTGTCTAGGAGTGTCAATACCACACCAGTGTAAATATATATCTGATCCACAAACATGGCATGAGCATTTTCCTTCTGTGCAATCATGTCTCAGATCCTCGTTCTTGAAAATGTTCACCACTCACTATCGAAGAAGCGAAAGCTTTTATGGGAGATTCTCCAAATGTAAAGAATTGCCGAATGAACGTCTTGGCCTTCAGATGGGTTTCATAAGAGTTAAACTTACACATCATCTTGAAAAGTGATTATGAATTCACATCTTTCAGTCAAAAGACGAAATAACATGCAAAAATAAAAAGAAATAAGAAATTCAACTTTATAACATGTTACGCATTACATCCGGTTATTTCCTTACATGTGGATATCTACAGTCAACATTTATCTCCAGTTTATAAAAGACTCGGGACGGCTAAATAAAGACTTCAGAACTGACTTCGCGGTATTCCAGAAGCGACACAACTCATGCGTGCCCAAATATATTCGTAGAATGGGGCGAGATTTATGGGTTGACAAATCAACGTTTATGAATAAATTGCCCGTTTTCTGAGCTCGCTTTAACTTCAGCATGATGAGAAAGGAGAACGGAAGGAAGGACGGCATAATTGCATTTTGGCGCTTTAATAGACTCGCTTTATTCCGCCTTGTGTTAACTCTCCGAGTAGTTTGACAATGACTTGAGACTTCTTAATGCGTCTTGAAATAGCTGAGTGTCAGAGAACTCGGGGTTAGCCCATTTGCTTGTAATTCAACCCAATGGGGGTCTTTATACACTATATATGTACTATATTTACAGAGTGTCACATATTTATCTATTTAACTCAGCAAAGAGATTTCACGGAAAAGGAAAAGTGTCCTAAGATCCATGCCACTATTTTCGAGAAAATCGCACTCAAAAAACAACAACGTCCCGTCCGCTTTACTTAAAAGTAACCTTATTTAAAACCTGCGAATTTTAAGTCATATCCTCATACCCAAAATCCTCATAAAACATGGGAATTTTTATGGATCCAATTGAAATAACTGATGCATCGAATCCCAATTACAACAACAACAGAGTTAGTAGCTCATCTTCATATTGCCAGCACATCTTTAAAATCACACTGCTATGCCGGACTCAATCCACCATTCCACGACTTATACCCTGAAATGGAAAGCAGTCATTCTTAACTGTTATACCAGTATACATTATGCATAAAGCGTGTACCGCTGTTTTAAAGAAAGTTTGTTTGTAACCGAGAGGGATATTGTTTTTAGAGTGCGATTGTCTCGAAAAGTAAGGGTCATAGAGAAGTGGTTCTTTGAATACTTTTCATCTTCAAAGATTGATGAATCGCGCTAATACTGAGATTGTGTGGTAACTATGGGACATCCTGTATAAAAATAGAGAAAGAGGGTCCCGTTTTAATGTCCCCCAGTTACCGGGTATAAATATAGTTTTATGTTATACACGTATAGTAATAATTATCTGGACTTGTTAAAGATTGTGTGTTTTGTTTATCTGAATTAATTTGAGTTTGGCTGAATTGAATTATCCGAATTAATAAGAGTTAAATATTATTCGTTAATATTTTTTAAGTTATTCGCCAAAACACCTTTCTATTATTTGAAGCATAATTACTCCAGAATATATTTGATATGAGGATAATGCTGTTTAATTTGACCTCTAGATCATCAACTTTCCCATATTTTTATATGAAAAATGACCTAACACTTATGGCTTAAGTACTCGAAATTACTTTTCTCGCGTATATAGATAAAAAGAAAAAGATTCACTTTTCATGTATTGCATAGTTTTATTACTTTATTGCGCGTTTAAAAAACAATAAATGAGCAAACGAGTAAAATTTGTTAGTTACAAAATCAAATTATGCCATTTATAGACATAAAATTCACTCAAGAAATCATCCCGTTATAATAGAATGATGAAACGTAAGTTACAAAAATATATATGACACACGTTCTATAATAATATTTTATTCCAGTTTGCTAATATAAGTTTCGCTTGCATAAAAATACTCGAAAGATCGTGCTAAATTGTGGCAGTAACACTGTAGCTGCAAAAAAGCATATCAAATGACACTGTGATCGTATTGAGTGAGTAGCACATTAAAGGTAAGAGCACAAGATCAAATGAAAAAAACAAACACTGTTTATTAACATTTCGCCTCGTGACATTATTGCGAAACAAATATTCAACACAAACTTTTTGAACAAAAAAAACACGTGACACGTGTTTGCATACATGAGTATATATAATAGTACTATTCAATATGTTCCAACATAATTATACATCTTGTATAAACAATTAATTTGACTGCAGTCAAAGAATAGAAATCTTACCGAAGCATGCTTTACCAGAAAGATCAGGATGTAAATTTTACTTAGTCATCTATGAGCCATTCTGAAATGAGTTCTCCATATCTCTTCATCTTAACAAGGATAGAAACGTGTGATGAACGAGTCATCACTAATCTGTGTCTTTAAAAACACATTGTAGAAAAAAATTCACTTCTGAAAACAGGAATCAAAAAGGCGACATCATCCATATTCATTCTTTTTCTAACACACATGCCTCACAAAAAAAAAACGTTCCATCAACTCTGTTGCCACTCACTTTCTTCTTTACAAAACCTGTTCCACTGTTGGTCAAATTATAACACTGTTCTGTGAACTGTCGGTCCAACTATAACACACACTGTCCTGTTCACAGATCGAAATCATCCCTATTAGCACAAGATGCTGTACAGTATTGCTATGATATCCTCATGATATTGTGTGGTATTTAGAATATTGAATAACATCGTGAGGATAACGTACAATATCTTGTGCTAATAGTAAGGATAGCGTTCTGTCACGCCACAAACGGGTTGTGAAGTTACTGAGGAAAATTAAAGCAATTGTTTTCCGATAATAAACCAATAATGTTAATAATGTATTACATAAACAAGTAAAGTTATTCTTAATTTTCACGCTTTTTTCTGTTAATCATTGCTTCAGAACAAACATTCATTTCTACAAATTTATTGTTGTATACTGTGAAACAGAATCTCTTTTGACTAAAAAAATATGTATAGAAATTTGTGTGAAAGGCTTTAATATCCTATACTAAGGCATTGAAAAATAATGAAGGCTTCCTTTTCTTTTTAACGCAACGTTTTTCA
>BGPR01024087.1:0-17706 GCA_013235015.1 Araneus ventricosus | reverse complement strand
TGAGTCTGCCCTTGTTGTGAAACTCGAGCATTTGTTAGATACTTTTATTTTTATTGTAAATCTGCTTTCACCACAATTGTTTTTAAATTTAATTTTACACTGCTAATGTAGCTGGTATTATTCATGAACTAGAAAATCACCCGTCATGGTATGACGGGTGCAAATTGTCTCTTCATTCGAGAGATTTCCCGTCAAATCTGACATGTTTCAATAGATATATATGCGAGAAAAATGTTTAACATTGATTGAAAACAAATAAAATAAACATAAATAAACTATATCACGCGCATGATATACCGCTGAAGTATTTTACTACTTTCTACTGAGAAAACGGAAATTAATTTGAAATATATCATTATCTTGATTTAAAATTTCTCGGGAACTATTGATCATAGTGAGATAAATTTTATATCGATCGATAGCAAATTTTATTTCACTATTTTAGAGCTATTAAGTTTGAAATTAAAAAACAATTATTCTTTTAAATTTGAAATTACTGAAATTTAGGTTCTCTAATAATGAAATAATGCTGTTTGACGTCTCGTAGTGCTATGGCACGAGTTTTATTGTTGATGACGTCAGAGCGTTACCGAGAGACAGATATTGGCTATTATATTAGTAATAAATAATCTGTTTGATTTTGTGTATAGTTCTAACTGAAACAATAAATTTTATCTGGACCGTGGAGTTAATCTTACGAACAAAAAACTCTTAATTTCGCTCTTTATTTAAAATTGAATATTTGACATATGAGCTTTAAGACCGAAAAATAAAACTTAATTCCCAAATATCTTCCCTAAGAAGCAAAACATCTTAAAAACAAAAAAAACCTTTATTAATAAAATATTCAAAATGTTACCACTTATACGATCGCTAACGTCATATCTTTTACACCGTTATTATTTCAAAAATTCCTATTTTTCATCTTCTGGGATATCTCACATACAGGTTAATGGACTAGAGCAAGCCATTGGTTAAAGGTATGCAACCTCATAAATTTTGAAAAATTCTTCCCTGCAAATAATAAAATATTCATCGACGTTCCACGGCTCAGGGTTTGGAGGAATAAATATTACGCGTCGGTTCCCGAGTAAATATTTCATCCCTAAAAGCTTTTTGCGATCGGGAAATATCGATATTCCTGCACTCACCAAAACGCACTACATGGCATCCAAAATAAAGACCTGGAAAAATCTGCAAATATAGGAGGATTATAAGATCTAGGCGGAGAGCGTGTTGTTTCAATGTATGGGGCATCATATATTATTCTGCGATGTTTTGACTGCAAACGAGAAAGTTCCTGCCATCATTTTCTGTAGGAAAATAAAGCTTATTTTTTGATTTTCACTCTTTTCAATATTCATTGAACTCGGAGTTATTTATTATCTCGTATATTTTCTATTGTCTTAAAATGAAATGAGCGAGACATGCCAGACGTATCCATAAAGGGTATGAATTTTAAATCAATATTATTGATCAGAAAGTAAACGAAAATCTAATTTTACTTGCGTCATTATTATTTTTTTACTGGTCGAAAGGTGAATGGAACGTAAACAACCACGCATACCTTAAGAGAAAAAGCGAGCAATAGAGAAAAATAAATACAGACACATTCATAAATGTAAATTCGGTCCAACTTAAGCATGTGGAATCACTGAGGACAATATAATAAAAAACTGAAAATGCATGTATCTGTCGGTCGGTCGGTCATAAGAACTCCTCCTAAACGGTGAACAATACCGACATGAAATTTGCACATGACATTTTGGAATACATTTCTAGGTCAACTGTGCTATTTTCAACTTTCAGAATTAATTATTTCTTAAGATATTTACAGTGGCTCACATTTGTTTTTGGACACATGTGTTTCTGAAACTTACTTATGAAAAAGATCACCCAAATATTAAAGGATTTACTTCAAAATTTTTTCATATAAACTTTCTTTTGTCTATAATAAAACCTACATATTGTAATAAAAATAAATTAAATACCTTTTATGAAAAAAATTAATTTACCGAGAAAGTGTTAAAAACAATCTCACATAAGTAATTGGACACTTTGAAAATTCAACAAATGTAAACAAAAATATGCAAATAATCAAACATTTTAATACTTTATTGAGTATCCTTTAGCTGAAATTACACTTTTAATACGTTTTGGCATGGATTCAACTAGTTTTCTTGTTTACATTTCTATATTTGAAGTAAGCATGGCCGGGCGCTATAAAGTTACAACAAATTCAATTATGAATTTATTCATAGAACATTTTAAAGATGATAAAAGCATCAGAACTATCGGAAAACTTGTTAAAGTAAGTCATTCAACTGTTTTTGTTATAAAACGATGGAAAACGTGGAACTGTTGAAAATGCATTTTAATCAGGAGCTCCTCACAAGCTAACTCCCAGAAAATGAAGTTTTGTCATGCATAAGATCAGGAAAAATCCAAGACTTAGTGCAGTGAAACTTGCAACAAGATTAGAAAAAAGATTTGCAATAAAAGTAAGTCCTGAAACTGTTAGACGAGTTATCAGATCATATGGGTACAGCAGTAGAGTTGCCAGAAGAAAATGTTTCGTTAATGAAGGAACAAGAAAGGTACGTCTGGAGTTTGAAAAATCCATGTTAGATAAAGATATATCGTTTTGGGAAAGCGTCATATTTGTGGATGAATCAAAATTTAACATATTTGGGTCTGATGGGCGAATAGGTGTGTGGAGAAAGCCCAACGAAGAGCTCCATCCGAAAAATCTATTGCCAACTGTCGAACATGGAGGTGGAGGCATAATGGTTTGCGGATGTTTTGCTGCTTCTGGTATGGAAAATTTAGTTTCAATGAAAATAATATGGACTAATATAAATATCCTAAAAGAAAACTTGAAAATATCTGCCCCAAAACTTGGAATTCAAAACGCATTCAAATTGTATCAAGATAATGATCCCAAACATACAGCCTAAATATTCGCTTATGACTGCTGTACAACTGTCCCAAAGTTATGAAGATTCCACCATGTTCTTCAGATTTGAATCCAATTGAAAATGTCTGGCATGAACTGGAGAAAAGAACAAGAAAACATGATATTTCTTCGAAAAAACAACTTAAAGCAGTATTAACAGAGGAATGGAACAAAATTGAACATTCTTAAACAAAAAAAACTAGTTGAAACCATGCCAAAACGTATTAAAAGTGTAATTTCATCTAAAGAATACCCAACAAAGTATTAAAATGTTTTATTATTTGCATATTTTTGTTTACATTTGTTGATCATTCAAAGTGTCCAATTACTTATGTGAGATTGTTTTAACACTTTCTCGGCAAATTAATTTTTTCAAAAAAGACATTGAATTTATTTTTATTACTATATATAGGTTTTATTATAGACAAAAGAAAGTTTATATGAAAAAATTTTGAAGTAAATCCTTTAATATTTATATGATGTTATTTAAAAGTAAGTTTCAAAAACACAAGTGTCCAAAAACAAATGTGAGCCACTGTAATTAAATAAGGGAAATTACGCCGTTTTTAAGCCTAATTTTTAGACCTTTATTGTCAATAACTTTTGAAATATTTGTCGCAATGTGAAATATATACCATCTTAAAGAGCAAAAGATTATCTTTTTAATAATACTAATTCCATCGCGGTATATTTTTCCCTAATTGTAATTAATGTTTCAAAATTTAATTTTAACGCAATTTCTAACAATACTTTTTATTCTTATAAAATTATATTCAAGCCAATTTACTGTTTCATCAAATTCTTTATTCACATCACAAACTGCATTATTTAAACAAGAATAGTTGACAATATTATCCAATATTTAGCCTTAAATTCAATTGTTTAGTTTTCAAACAAGGTAACATTTCATTGTTTGTAAAAATCATCTGTTTTGTTATATGTGATTGTTTCTCACATTTTGTGCTTTGCTTTTGAAGTGTGTGTTTGGTATTTTCACTGTGACTTTCAAAAAAGCGTTTTTACTAACTGAATTGCAATCAATTAGGGATTTTATTGGCAAACGTTTTCATTTTTTTGGATATTGCAATGGATCTGGACAGATCTATGTTTCTGGTTAGACGCTGGAGCGTCTTTGTCTTATTTATAATACTAATATGTATGTAAGCTTGGACTTCTACGAGGTAGCAGCCGTTGTGCTTTTTTGTGGATGGTTTGTCACCTTGATGAATCATGTCTACATCAATGGTCAAAATGGATAAAAGTTCTATTGGAACTATTACCATCCTTAATAGAAACAACTTTTGTGCTCTATAAACTAGTTTCATGCAATATCTCCTTTTTTGGCCTCGAATAATAAAAAATCTCATCTGCAACTTTGTACAATAGTTGTATGAAAGAAACATTTAAAAATGTATTTGAAAAGAAACTCAAATATCCATATTGGATCAATTTATCTTTTGTATTCAATAGCTTAAAACTGCAAAACAGAAACTTCTTCAGCAAGTCAGTCTGCGATTAAAGATTTTCTTAATTAAACACCTGCATGCACACAAATCGTATAGGATATGCATAATTAGTACTCAAGATGTATAATAACGGTATGATTTTTCTCACTTTTATGATAAACATTTAATTTTAAAATTTAATTATTGTTTTCCATACTATGTAGTAATATACTAGTAGTACCTTAAAAGACTTTAAAATGATTGATTTTAAATGAATTTGCATTAGTCGCATTAAATTTGTAATGATCAAAGTTGTTTAGTAGAATTTCGATTATACGCCTTTTTATTTATACTTCGTCCTTGAAAGACGTATAAACGGTGCGTTACTGCAATTACAGCTGATACAAAATATGTACTAACTTGAAACTTTCTAGTTGTACTTTTTAGTTTTTTTTTAAATTTTCAGTCAATATATAAATCATTTTATAAATGTTAGCTTATCAATTATTTATGAAACTCACAACCACGTGGTGCCACTCATATGGAATTAATATTTAATTAAACTGATGGATTAACTGATAAAGTTATTAAAATATTAAAGCAGTGTATTGTCACGCAAGGGTACAAAGTTGGAAACTCTTGCACATCAGAAAATGAATGAAAATCGATTACAAAAATCAATTTTTACAAACAAGAAACAATTCAAGAAAGTGTTAAAAAAAAGCGAAACATCAAAACTTTCAGTTTCGGGCGGCTTTTCTCTTTTTTGACATTCGTTGTGCTCTTAACTTAAATTGATCGTATCTGCGGCGATACTTTTTTGCAACTATCCTTAAAAAGATCTCTTCTTACTCTTTCGGGGGACACAGAAATTTTATTTTTCTACAGCCACTTAAATTTTCCCGATCGTACTTTCTTTCCAATTAGGTGCAAATCGTGGTTTAAACGAAAGTTTTTTTTATGGGAATCAATCCTTCATACTTGACATTTATAGATCAAGATTTATTTCAATGTTTCCAGAATCCCTCTTCACATTACATTTACCTTCTCATTCGGACAAAAATGAAATGTCTCAAAGGATAGAGTGGATATTGCATCTTTTTCATAAAAATCATTTATTTTTGCTTAAAAAGTATAGAAAGAGTTTGTTTGTTTAGTTTAGTTATATCTCACGTCCCGTTATGTAGCAACCTCGAAATTCTGAACAGAGGTCTGATGATTAGAACGACACCTCAGCTGGCTCCCACTCTTCAAATTTCTGCGCCACGCCAGGGTGAGGACGTTTGGCCTCCTACATATAATTTGGCGTGCAATGGGTTCACATAGGCGGCGGATGTTCAGTGGAATCCTGTTTCGAACCTGGAACCCTCTGTTCCGAAAGCTGAGACCTTAACCTTCGTAACTGGGGCCGCGTTGGCCCCAGTTACGAAAAGAGAAAGTTTTTAAAATAAAATGCTGAATAAATGCAGTTTCAATGTCCAAACTATGGTTTTCAAAACAAATTTGTAACTTGCACATAGTTTGGGGATCTGTATTTACTTTCGCCTATGTGAAGTTATATAAAGAGAAAGCTTCCTGAGTCAAAAAGAGAGAAAAATGGGGAAAATGCTTTCTAAAGACTTTGAGTCTGAAAAAACCCCATTTATGCCTGTTTGTGAGAGCGATAACCAGAAAGGGGAATCAGCTAGATGAATGAAATTCGGGTTGTGGTCTCTACGCAAAAATGTTAGATTTGTATCAGATTTTGGGTTAAATCTGCCTGCAGGAAGCCTGTCCGTCCGCGTGCATGCGAACATAAAACGATAGGAACTAGATGGGTGGAATTAGGTATAGAATTTTATCACCAAAATATCATATATGTTTCAAAACGATTGTCTTTGTTCCTGTCTGTGTATTTTTTGGTCCGTGAACACAATAACTCAAAAACATAATTGAATGAATTGCAATACGTTATTTTTATATCAAAACTGTAGATATGCGTAAAATTTCAGGCCAAATCAGTCGACGGGTTGACGTCTGTCTGCCTTAATGTGACCACATTCCCGTTTCCAACGAGACTATCCCGTTTTAAAATAATTTGTCCCGTTATCCCGAAACATTGCCTCGGGACGCCGAAAGTCCCGTTTTCAGAAGGAGAGCAACTCACGGTAGAAGAGTGGTCTTTGTTCTATGAAGAATTGAAAATATTTAAACTGACGAATTTAACCAAAACAAATAATAATGTAACAAAAATCGTCTGGTGTTGGTACGTGAAAGCAGATTAATAAACAGGATGATAAAAAATAAATGACTCCTTATTCCACGAAGATTTCAGCAAAACACTAACGTAGCACAGATAACAAAACTGAACAGAGCTTGTAAAAATTAACAACAGAGATTACCAACAAATCTCAGACACAGCATTACTAATATAATAGCCCAGATCCTCCGGTAACGCTCTGACGTCACTAACAATAAAACTCGCGCCACAGCACTGCGAGACGTTAAAAAGCATTATTTCATTGTTAGAGAACCTAAATTTTAGTAATTTTAAATTTAAAAGAGTAATTGTCGTCCTAATTTCAAATTTAATAGCTCTAAAATAGTAAAATAAAATTTGCTATAAATTGATATAAAATTTATCTCGCTATGATCAATAGTTCCCGAGAAATTTTAAATTATATTAATCATGTATTTCAAATTAATTTTCTTTTTTTAATAGAAAGTAGTAAATCACGTCAGTGGTATATCATGCGCGTGATATAGTTTGGACGCAACGATGCATCTAATTATTTAGTGCGATCGTGGTGATATAATTTGATAATATTTTTTGGCAACGTTAAAATTTATACAAAGACATCTGAAGTACAAGGAAAATTGTTAAACAACGAAAAAGACTTCACACTGAATGTTTTTTACGAAGAGGTGTTTTGAATAAAGAAATGTGTAAATAATATGTAAATAAAAAAACTATTTCCTGTCATAATACGTAGTTTATTTTATTTGTTTCCAATCAATATTAAACATTTCTCTCGCATATATATCCATTTAAACACGTCAGATATTACGGGAAATCTCTCGAACGAAGAGGCAATTTGCACTCGTCATACCATGACGGGTGATTTTCTAGTTTTCAATAGCGCTCAAATGTTCATCAGTTCGCTAGCTTCACTACTGACAAAACATCTGCTAACTAACTCTTGGTTTAAGAGTTTGCTTTTATACCTTTTCAACAGGAAATGACTTCAGTAGTAATATCTAGAAGGTTCTTGAGATTTCACGCTTCTAGAAGCGATAGGACTACAGTTCGTGATTTTTCTAGAAAATTGCTTTTGTCGCCAAATTCGCCAATGTTCTGGCAAAGTCGCCAAGGTCATACACTTTGTCGCCGAAATGATCGCCAAGATTAGCATGTCAGGTAAACAATTTTGCAACTTCGTAACACTATATACGTGGAAAAAAATTCAAGTGGTAATGGACGAATTGATATAAAAAGAATTTATTTATTGTAATCAAAATACAGAAGTATCTTATGTGCATTCACTTATTTCTAACTATATCACACCGCAAAAAGCGACATAATGCTGTTTCAACCGAAAGTTGTTGGGTGGAATTGTTCAAATACTTTCATACTAATGATTTGAATCATAATTTTTTAATATTTGATACTGAATATATTTGATGCCTGCCCGGCAGCGTATTTACAAACCCTACCCTGATAGAACTGAGGCAGGAAATCAGTCAATATCATTGGCTACGAGGAGCAGTGACGTCGTTTTCAGCTCTCGCACGTAGCGTACGGCAATCATTACAAAACAAGAGTCATCCTACTTTTCTTCTCCGTTTTCACACAGTTGAGCACTGAAAGCATTCTTCCGTAGGTTATAATATTTTTAAAAATGAAATTATTTTTTAAAATATCATAAAAAATAAAACATCCCACACTGTAAGAAATTATACCAATGAAAAGTACACGCACGAGAGCAAAGAACGACGTCATCGACTCTCGGCGAAGCGAGCCAATCATATTGTCCGATTTCCTGCCTCAGTTCTATCAGGGTAGGGTTTGTAAATATGCTGCCCGGCACTAATGTACCCGTTGGTAGAGTCTTTTCTCATATGAATAATTTGTGGATGAGTGAAAAACACAGTTGCAAGTCGCAGTTCCTAAAACAATGCTAATTACCAAAGGAAATTGACACTGAGTTAACAGGAAATCCTGCCCAGAATTTCATTCATATTTGAAATCATGACCAAATATACTTAAGCAAATTCGCTCCTTAGAAAAATTATTAAACCACATAAATTATTTATTTTCACGTGTTGTTTTCATTAATAAATAAAAACTATGAAGAATATGAAATTTTCAACCAATATAATATTCATATTCTAACCAATGAAATATGAAAAGAATTTTTCTTCAATACACATACTATTACCTAAAAATTAGTTGATGTCCCGTTTTGACGGGAAAAAATAAATAGCCACGTTAGTCTGCCTGCGTGTTAGTGAGCACGATATCTCAGAAACGCAATGAGCTAGCTAAATGAAATCTTGTATGTGGTTTTGACACCATAACGGCAGATATGAATAAAATTTTAGATACAATCGATCGAAATCGATATGTTCGAAAGGATTATCGATTCTCTTCTCTATGCCCAAAATACGTCATATTGCGAAAGTATACGAGAAAGTCGACTGATTAGCTAACCAAATGGTCCAGGTTTCGAATCGAATGTCTATTGTTAAATAATCATGTGATGCGGTATGGAAGCAAATTTTTTTTCATACTCTTATAAGTAACTAAGTTTAATATTAGTAATATTTATAACTTTGGAGGAAATAAATAGTACAATATTGAAACTAGGTTGAACTATATTGTACGATATTGCTAGGTATTGTACAATATTGAAACCCAATATTGAGCAATATAACTAAATTCTTACATTTTACACTCTTTCAATATTGTAAAACAATATTATACACTCTTGATTTTTCAAATTTTACAGTAATGAACAATATAGTCTGCTACTTGGAGAGCACACTACCGTTGTTTCAGATTCGAAACAAAATTATAACATTTCAGTGCAGACGTTAAGCTCGAATATGATACCATAATTTATTCATTAGTTGAATGTTGCGAGATAAGATGCAAATATCTAATGTTGACTCAATTCATGTTATGCAATGTCGAGTTATTTTTATCCTGGAAGGAATTTACGTATACTTTCGGCAGCTATTCCAATTTTTAAAACAAAGCCTCGTCTCTGGATGAATATTTCGAAATGCTTTTCAAATTAACTACGAGATTTTAATAGCTCTGTCAACAAGTATAGTGTTGTCAGAGTTCGTAAAAGTTTACTTTTAATATTTGCACACGCGAAGTATTCTCATTACTTTTAGTTTCTGTTTAGTCATATTAAATATAAACTAACATCTGCATTTATTTGACTCGCTGCATAATATTCTCAGTTTTGTGTCGAATCGTTCATGGTTTATATTATTATGGCTGCTTGCAATATTTAAGCGCTATTTCGCTTGAAATGAAGTATTGATACTTTCTCGTATACGAAGAGAAAGTTAAAATATTCTACCCTGAAATTTTGATCACAGAAAAATTTTTCCAAAACACATTTTTGGAATTAAAGTACAACCCCAGTTAACCGATCTAAAGGGAAGGTCAGTTTCGGATAACGATTTTTACTTTCTCGTATACGAAGTATACAAAGAGAAAGTATTGTAATCGTCAAAAAAATTCGAACTCGAGATTTTGACGAATCTCCACGTTTTAGACCTCCCTGAGTCTGAAAAACACAATTTTGGAATTATGTCTGTCTGTATGTCTGTGTGTCTGTGAACACGATAAGTCGAACACTATTAGAGCTACGGGGATGAACTTTGGTATGTGATCTTGACACATAATTTGTAGGTTTCTATCAAATTTTGGACAAACTCCGTCTGCGGGAAGTCTGTCTTTCTGTCTGTCCGCGTTCATGTGAACACTATAACTCGAAAACTTGAATAGAAAGATGGATAACATTTGGTACATAGCTTTATCATCATGAATGGAGGTCCGTATCAAAGTTTGGACGAAATCCGTCGAAGGGTTGACTGTCTGTCGGACTGTATAATCGCATAATTGTAAAAATTATATCTCCTAAACCCTTTGGCTTAGATAAATAAAAATTGGTATGCCAATAGAAAACACGCTATGTCAAGTGACTACCAAGAAAGACTTAAGTAATGATCAACTGTACTTAATGGAAGTTTGTGAAGTCATAAACTGCTGACATGGCAGAGAAAGTCTGTCGAAGATAAATCCTGGAAAAGTTTGCCACTCAAGGTGGCTTAGAATCGCGAACAGAATACTCAGGCCCAATGTAGCTCACGAAAATTCATCCGAGGCTTTATTGGCATTAACGACATTCATCGCAAAAGTCTATGCGTCTATGTGGTTCAAGATCAAAACGAAACCATAATTAATCTCTGAGGCATAGCATTTGCATCAATCAATCGTTCTATCGCGTTATTTCTCAAATGATTTGAAGGATGCCATAGACCCTGTTATTAAAAGAAACTGATTTTTTGGCCATCCAGAAAATGTCCTGATATCAATGGTAGCTGACTGCAGAAATCACATAAGGGAATTAGCCCTTCGAAGAATTCTGAAAGCACGCAAAGTCATTGCCTGCTGCTCTAGTTATTTATCCAGACTGATTTGACGGTGTGGGGAGGGAGAGCTGAGTCATAAAATGTTACAATGTACATTATACTACTCACTACTCGTTCATCATGACTTTTGGTTATTTATATTACAAAAAACCCAATTATTTCGAATCTAAAATCGTATAATCAATAATCAAAATTAAGTATTTTTCCATTTTTTTTCGAAAATTCAACCCCTTTGCGGCAGTATTAAATTTTTAATTTATTTTTTTTTATTATTTTTCTCTTAATCTCCATACCATAGAACATCTTTTCCGCGTAGGTAGGTTTTGATTAATAATAATTTTTTTCTCCATAGAAAAGCGATCCACCCTAATGCATAGGACCTACAGTATCTTAATGCATTCTTTAACACAAGACAGAGAAAGAGTCATCTTCCCTTTGAAAATTAATAATTACGATGTCCTTATCTTAGGTTTAAGATATGTAACATAAAGGTGATACTTCATTAGATGATTAACTTAATTCTTTTGCTGTGACGTTCTAATTTATCTTAATTACGTTCGAGCAGCTTTTCTCTAGAATAATGCAGTGACGAAGTTAAAGAGAAAAACTCGTTAGTATTTGATCTTTCATGTTCTGCTTCTGAATTTCAAAAATTCTTCTTCTGCATTTAAAACATTCTAGACTCTTTGAGTAAGTGTGCAGGCGTGGGTTTAAATTTTTTTAAATGTTGAAGGAATTTAAATAGAATTTTATTCTTACAAAATGTCTGAGAATTTTAAAAATAATTTATTGTATTGAAAATTTGGTTTTTAAACGATTTATTGGACAAACAAAGCTAGCGAGGAATACAATCTCCTAGGAAAATCTTGAAAAGTTCTTTCCAGAAACTAAGCTGAAATGGAAAGCTCTTCGAATATGTACTGAAAGACGTAATCATCAACTTCCTTAAAATGTGTATCTTCGTCTCATTTGTTTTTTCTCCAGTTAAATTCTTCTTTTAGAATGCTCCTAAGACGGATTTCCGGTTAAATATTTACTCGAGAATCGAATCGAACCAACCAAGCAGGTTCAAATAAAAATCAATGGAACGAATCACAAAAAAGAATTCCAACAAAGTATTCCATCTTTCCAGAATACTCGGAACTATTTGCATGCGATGAATAGCCTATGTCGAAGTCAAAGTATTTCAACAAATGTTTGCTATCAGCTCTAAATATTCCCACTTAGAAGATTCATTCTATTTTGCTGAGCATAGAAATTAGCCATTTTGTATAGAGATTCCAGTAAAACACAAAGGATGTTAATACCAGCTTAAGAAAGTTTGGGGAATATGTCTGCGTTAAGCACGCTCATTTGATGCAGTTCTTTGCGGAATTAATTTTAATATGCCATTGTTAAAATTTCCGTTACGAAATCTCAGGTGGCTTAAAGTTGTTTATAAACATTAGATATTAGTTTAATATCCAGTTTTAATCGTCTTGGGATCTTATTTGGATGGCTCAGTCATGCATTTTCTGTTAGGAAATTGAATTCTTGAAACTGTTGACAACTATTATTTATCTATTTGAAATATTCATTTTTATCTCAAGAGTCTCTTTATTACAAGTTTCGTTTAAAGATATTTCCTAAACGGACGATGAGCCAGTTATTTGAGTATTTATTTCATCTAATTAACAAGCTTATTATTGTTAAAATTTTCTTAACTTTGAAAATTAAATGTAGAGTTTTAGAAACGCGAACTGCATATTCAATGCTATTTATTTTGCTAATTTTAAAAGCTTATATTTTGTAAACTCTTTGGTAAAAGCGAAATAGTATTTCGTCGTTTAAGGAGAAGCACCACCCATCTCAACTTTTTGAAAGTTCAAAGAGGAAGGAAATACTCAATTTTTCGCAACCAATAACGAATATTTCTGAAATTCTTTTCACTTCTAGTTGCAAATTTCGGTCTAACTTTCATATCAGATGTGAAAAAAAATCAGATATATCCGTTATTGGTTGCGAAAAATTGAGTATTTCCTTCCTCTTTGAATTTTCAAAAAGTTGAGATGGGTGGTATTTCGTCGCTTAACAAGAAACACCACTCATCTCAACTTTCTGAAAGTTCAAAGAGGAAGGAAATACTCAATTTTTCACAACTAACGAATATTTCTGAAATTCTTTTCACATCTAGTTGCAACTTTCGGTCTAACGTTCATATCAGATGTGAAAAAAATTCCGATATATCCGTTGTTGGTTGCGAGTATTTCCTTCCTCTTTGAACTTTCAAAAAATTGAGATGGATGGTGTTTCTCGTTAAGCGACGATTTTATTATTAGTGGATCATCTGCAAAGCATAGAAATTACATTTCGATTGATTGATATTTTGTTGAGTATAATTTAATACACTAACAATTGGCATCTTAGTCAACCTAAAGATATTTATCACAGTCAGTATTTGTATAACTCTGATAGAAAGAAATAAAGTACAGGCGTTTTTGACGTCGTATTTACACAAGTATCAAGCTGGGAATGACAAGGGTCTCTTACTTGTGGCATAGTTCTGACTACTTCAGCGTTAATGACACCGGGCGTTGCAGCACGTAGTGCAAAAAATGCCAAGAAAAATCACTAACAAACAAATCAAATTATTAACCAAAAAGTAATGTTTTATTCCATCAAAAAATTATTAGCCCATCAGTGCCCAAGTCTCATTTTTTCAATGATATTTTGTATACTAATATTACATATCCTGAGATCAACTGACAAAATACTAAAGAAAAAATCCTGACTTTAAAATTAATGTTTTATTGCCCTTCTAGGCCCAGCGCCCCAAATTAGACAAAGTCTTATTAATGCGAAAAAACGAACAGAATCTAAAATTATGTGAAATTTCAAAAAGAAAATATTCTTACAAATGTATTTTCTGATATATTTGTTTAATGCCAGCAAATTAATCTATACTTATAAAAGGCAATGTTTGTGTGCGTGTGTGTGTGTTTGTCTGCGATGTCCAGACGAATCTATAGCACTTACAGCCATGAAATTTGGCACACAGGTAGTCGTAATGGCGACTGAATGCACCTCGAAGCCGAAATTTTAAAATTTAATCTAGAAAATTTTTTATTTAATGTTTTGTGCTGTTTTGGCTGATTTTTCGCACTAATTTCTCAATAGCATGATTTCGGATAATTGTACGAAAAAAATAGATACACCATCGGAAAGGGTACGCAATTTCCGTTATAATGGAGTTAGTTTTGAATTTCTAACGTAATTTGCTGAATTTTGAGAAATTTTTAAAAAATGGTCAGTTTTGCCGTCGGAATGTTATTTTTGCTTTTAAATTTGTTGCATCCGACTTTCTAATAACATTATTATTTTCAATTTTTTTTTCAGCTTATAACTAGAACGGTTCTGTCGGATTTAAAACAAGAACGGTTAAAATATCTTTTCCCGGTTTTTTAATTAATTTTTTCCTGGGCAGATGAAAGTTATTTTTTTCGAGCTAATTTTCTCCCGCGACACTTTTCCGGAACGCAGCTGGCTATGTGATTGGTTGAAGGGGAGGTGACGTCATAACCTTGAATTGGGTGACTGATTATTATTTTCGGCAGTATCTTAACGTATTAATTCATCTCGCATACTTTGCTTGCAGTATAATAATTTTCGCGTTGCAATTTTTTGATATTGTTTGTCGCGAAAAAAATTAAGCTGGAAAATTAATAATGTGTATCTTTTGCTTTGATTTTGTTTTCAAAACTTGTTCATGTCATTGTGGACCATTTTTTTTTTTTTTTTTGGTTTTTTTGAAGTCCTTATTCCCCGGGCAACGCCGTGCGCGTACTGCTAGTTGGTAAATAATTGAACAAACTTACCCTTTTCATCTTCACATTGCAGAAAACTGCTTTCCGAGTCTGCCTTGAAAATAAAAAGGCTACATTATCAACGGAACACTCGGTATATGCTGCCAGGCAAAAATTCCGTAGGGTAGTGAAATTCATCTGTGAAAGCAGAGATCTCTTCCGATCTCCCTAGCCTTCAACTTTCCAGCGAGCTCAACCAACAAGCTCCAAATGACCAGGCATCCCCCTCCCGAAAAGAAAAGAACACTAATACGAAATAATAGTGTAATAGTTTCTGTGCTGTATATAGTGTAAAATATCTGGTTTTTCTTCTTTCTCTATTGTTTTTTATCTTAAATAAAATTCCCGTGTCTTGCCCATCAAACCGTTTAGTGGGCCGGATTGGTCACGGGTACGGGGGTGAGAGCCGGTGTTCTGATCTGTATGTGCTTCCATCGGCTGAATATAAAAGAAATGAGTAGTTAAAAATATTTTTTTTGTAAAATTTATGTAGAAAAAATAATTCCTGGGAGTTTATAATGCATTTTTAGATTCTAAGCATAATGATCTATAAATTTCTACTAATAATAAAGGAGAATGTGTGTGTCTGTGTGTGTTCCGTGTGTCTGTGTGTGTGTCCGTGTGTCTGCGTTTGTGTCCGTGTGTCTGTGTGTGTGTGAGTTGGTTCTCTACAGGGCAGACCGCTGGACCTAGAGCTACGAGATTTGGCACAAATATATGTTGAAGAGTGGAAATGCGCACCTCGTAGCCCCTTCATTTTAAAATTTTAAATAGAATTTTAATTAATTAAAAATTAAGCAGAATGTTGGCGTTTTTCCTTGATAACTTCTGGAAATATTACAGCACAGAAATAATTTTTAAGCCATCTGAAAGTGCAAAACATTACCTTTTCAATTATATCAATTAAGCTGGCATGCGATTTTCTCTCTAATTTTAATAACCTTTTAAAAATATTTTCTGGCATAATTTACAACAATACTTTTCATTGTTGCAACAACGCAATTCAAACCGTTTTCATTGTTTAAACAAATATTTAATTGCGTATTTGTCTTTCATTGATAAAAGCTGAGTTAATATCCTAATGCATTTTGCTTCTATATTTCATTTCATCAATTTTTTTGTGGAATCTGCAAACCGAGCTCATTGAGATATTAGGTAAGAAATATATTCAGTAACTGAATGATTATGGTTGCTATGTTTTCATTCTTTTTTCAGCATGTTTTAATTCAGCAAGCATGCCGCTGGCCAATCATGAATGTGCTGCGCCATTTTAACGTTGAAATCAGATGCAAATTTTTCAAGAGAATTAAGAAAGTGAAGATGGCGCTGACAACGTGTAATTAGATGTTCCCGACATAGTTAGTTATTTGACTCCATTGGGGACATTCATGTAGACAATGAACAGAACAGGTGCAAAGCCATTAAAAGACATGGGTTAAATATCTACTACAATCTGAAGTTTAAAATTACGTCATTAAAGGAATCATGAATATAAATGATGCAAGATTCAATTGAAATTATATTCCCGGAGAACAAACTGGTCGCCGAAAGCGTCTAGTATTCTAATACAGTTTGCTTTCATATTTTATTTCATCAAAATTTTTTTTGGAATATGCAAACCAAGCTCTCCGAGATATTACATATATTAAGAAATATATCCATTAAGATGATTGATTATGGTTGCTATGTTTACATTCTTTTTCCAGCATGTTTTAATCCACCTCACATGCCTCTGGCCATAAAATGTGCTGCGTCATTGTAATGCTGAAATCAAATGCATATTTTGCAAGAAGAATGAGAAATTGCGGATGGCTCTGACAATGTGCAATTAGAAGTTACACGACATGGTCAATTATTGGACTCCATTAGGGCCATTTATGTAGACAATGAACAGAGCAGATGCAAGGCTACTAAAAGAACATGGGTTAAATATCTACTACGATCTGCTTATGATGTTAAGGGAACCATGAATATAAAATGATGCAAGATTCAATTGAAATTATATTCCCGGAGAACAAGCTTGTCGCCGAAGGCGACTAGTTATGAATAATACATACGCATCAGTTGTGTTTCTGCCAGAGATAAACAATTTTCTCTTCTCCAAATGTATCTTGAATTCTAGGTGAACCGATTTTCTATTTTTTTTCCTTATTTGTGCAAAGTACGATGAAAAAGAAAGTGCTTACTTAGAAATCTTCCTCAGAATAAGTCACTAATTTCAGCATCATCTTAACGACGTCTCCTTAGAAATTTAGGTAAAATGTTTTCTAGTAGTTTCCTTTCTATCATCATTCAGCAATTACCAAAAATACAACATGATTTCTGGTTGGAAACGAGGTCGCTAATAGCTAAATATTTTGATAAATACTTGTTTTATTTATTTATGCATAGGGTGGACTCAAATTATTTTGAAAATTTCATAAATTAATACGTGAAGAAGTGAAAAGAATCAAGTGAAGTCACATTATAAGTTTATAAAATCTACCAGGTAAAAAAAACATTAATCATTAACTTTAAAAAATGAATCAGTTTTTTTAAAGCTACCAGCATTTTTATATTATTGACTTGTGGTTTCCACCATAAACGATTCAGCTTGATTGTGCCTTTTTACAGTAAAGCCTGAAAAATAAAGTATCTTTAAAGTTCAAAATTTAAAGATAAATATAACTATCTCAAGTCTAATAATTCTCTAAGCAACGTAAAAAAAGAATGTTCCACATTTAAAAAAGTCGTTTGATAATCTCTAAGAACTCATTTGCATTTTTAATAAGAAATAAGTTTCTTTTTCAGATAAATTAGAGCAAAATTTCAG
>BGPR01024086.1:0-23605 GCA_013235015.1 Araneus ventricosus | reverse complement strand
TAAGGTAATAAGGTAAAAAGCTAATAAAACTCTTGTTGGTATAGATGGAAACGAAAAAGATGATAGTGCTAAAATGGCTTCCGCTCCTTAAAATACAACAATATCTGCAATCGATCCTAACATTTCTCAAAAGAACATTTTCTTCAAACTGGCAAACATATTGGGATATTGAAAATCGTAATAGAGTTCATGTTCAATCGTAATATCTGTAATTTTTCATATTTGAAAGAAGTACAATCCTTTATCTAAGGATTGTACTCTTTTCAGTAACAGAAAAGGAATACTATTCAAACGCACGCGTTATTGGCTATACGATTCCTCTCGGCATTTGTTACCGGGATACAACATCCTACTACGCACCATCTCGCACTTTGACAGTGCCCGTCTGTTTTTTCATTGCATTTCTTTTCAGACTATTCAGAAAATTTTTTTACATCTTATTGTCAGACTAGCGCTCTCGGCGACCAGCTTGATTATCGGAATAATATGATTTCAATGGAACCTTTCATCATTTTATATACTGATAGGGTAACCCTGGGAGACTGCTCGTACATCCTGGGATAGATACCGCAACTTTAGCTATTCTTGTATTATCGATAGATGAGCAGTCAGACGAAGGTATATGTGCGCAATGAGATTTCTTTAACCAGTTATATGATGAATCCTCAATTCGATGATTACTTTTAGCTGTACAATCATTATTTTGGGTAAGCGTATGATTTCACTATCTAAACCTTTAACACCTTGTGCTTAAAATTCTTCCTCCCCTCCATCATGTACGTTTTATGCCTAATTACAACCATACGTGATTTGAAGTCAAAACTAAGGTAGAAGTCAGTATAAGAGTACTGTGTGTATGTTTACACCATTTTCCCTTCGAGGGCAGGCACCATGATTATATGTGCGTCTGTACCAGCTAAAAATGGATACATGCTCGCACCATCCAGTATACAGGCCACAGCTTTTTTTGTACATGGAATTTATCTATCCGTGTCTTATTTAATTCTTATACTGAATTTGTTACTGAACACTACTTGGGTTGAGTCAGCATGTTACGTAAATACTTGTATCAGGTAGGGTCTTTATCTGCGAGCTTGCAACAAACGGCACGTTGCAAGTATAGAGTAATAGCTAAGATCACTGGCATCTTCCCTTTTAAAAAACAAGCGCTCTCCCATGATTCATTTGTTTTGGCATTAGCGGATAGTATGCGTACGCAAGAAAACATGACGGACAAGAGGAGGCAAATTCATCAGTGAAGTACTAACAACACACCCCTCAAACAATTTACAGCCTGCAGAACCTGAATTAGCAGATGTAAAACCACCATCACCTACTAAAATTGACATAAACTCCTATTCCGATATTAGCCAGGTGACAGCAAAGCACAGAATTAAGAAAACCAGAGTCTTAACTCCTATTGCACGGAATGCGCTTAAAGCAAATTTAGAGAAATGATTCCAAAATGTAATAAGAAAATTAATCAAAAAGATGTCAAAACTCCAAGAAAAAATTTAATTTTGAATCAGGTGGAAGACTCTCATGACAGTCATCAGACATTGATAACTGTTCAAACAGTATCGTTATTACACCAAAGGAGAAAAAGGGGAAAATAAAAAAAGTAAAAAGGCGAAGAAAGATGCAAGTCAAGATGATAACAATGAACAGTTGATCTACACATGTGACCAGATTCTTTGCATGAGGGTTCTTGAGAACTACTTCACAAAACTAAGAGGAAGTAAGATTGGCTTTATCATGTGTCAAATGTGGTTACATGAAGAACTGTACTATTTTCGAATACTTGTTAGTAGTTGCGGCTGAAAAAAACAGGTCTATTTAACAAATAAAACAATGTAAAACACTATTTTCATTTTTTTATTTTCTCCTAATATGGCATGATGTTACGTTGTTGCTGAAATAACAATTAAAATTCAATCTTAAAAAAATAAGTCGATACAATTTTATAGTGAACTACAGGCAGACTTAATATTGATTTGAACCTTACTAGTACGTTTTATTTACCATTTAGTTTGTTTTACATTACATGGCTAATTATAACCAGATATGAATATTGTTTTTATTTATTATTTATTCTATTCTATGCTGTATGTGGCATAACCCCGCACAAGTGCGGCGTTCACCCTGAATGTACGGGGTGATCATGTGACGCAAAGTTCATCGTTTTAGAAAAAATTCGGCAAAAAAACATAATTATTTTTTATATTTTTTTTGTCGTGAAGTATTAATATGTTGTATATTTAACATTAAATAGCACAGCATGATTTATTTTATTTTTATGTACAATCATAGATTTTATAGACAACTTCAAAAAAAATATGCGGCATATCTCCGAATTACCCTAGTTCCCTCATAATTTTAAATTCAGTTTGTGTGATAATTAACCTTTAGTGGCCTTGCATTTGTTCTACCATTGTTTACATAAATGTCCCTAATGGAGTCTAATAACTAATTAGGTAATGTAACATCTCACGTTCGTTATCACCGCCATCTTCATTTTCTTATTCCTCCTGTAAAATATGCATTTGATATCAACATAAAATGACGCAGTAAATTTTATGGCCAGCGGCATGTGTTAGCTGGATTAAAAATGATGCTGAGAAAAGAACCATAAACATTGAGCTACGTATATATTTCTTACATGTAGGCAAAGCAATATCTCGGAGAGCTTAGTTTTTACAGCTTTCACAAACGTTTTGATGAAATAAAATAGGAAAGCAAAATGTTATTAGATATTATCTCAACCTTCAATGATGAAAGAGAAGCCCGCAACAAATATTTGTTTAAACAATGAGAACGCTCTTGAATTGCGTTGTAAATAATGTTAAGAATTGTTGTAAATTATGCCAAAAAATATATATTTTTAAATTATTAAAATTATAAAAGAAATTTAAAAATCTTAATTGGATATATTCGAAAATTAATTTTGCTCTTTCGATGGTGTAAAAAATGGTTTTGGCTATAATATTGCAAGTTATTAATGAAAAAGACAAAAAATTTGCGTAATTTTAATTAATTGTACCCCAATTAGATTTAAAAAAATAGTCCAATGTGCACATTCCCACCTCCAAAGTGTGATTTCTGTGCCAAATTCCTGCAGCTCTTAGATCCAGCTGTTCCACTGCGCACTTACACAAACAGTAGAGATATATCTTACGAAAAACTTTTCCATTTTTTTTAAAACCATAAGATTTTTTACACTCTGGATGCAGAACAGTTTTCTGTTTTACCATATCGATTTACTATTATTTTTATCAACAAAAATAGCATCGATTCTCAAACATTTAGCTTCAACTGTTTTTTTAGGAGGTCGTGCTGCCTAATAAGGTCTCGAAATCGGGCAAGAGGGTTCCAGGTTCGAAAACCCGATTCTACTGAAGATCCTTCGTATTGGGCCTTGCAAGCTTAATCACACGTAGTGACAAACGTCCTCTCGCTGGTGTGGTGCTACAACCCACCCGGACCAGTCTGCCTAATTCGGCTTAAGGCCTTAAGTGGACAGAACAGGAGCATACATACTGCACCCGTAAAACAAAGGTGAAGATTATTTGCCATCCGGATATTGGTGTGGCGCGGAAACCCCTGAGAGGTGGTGCCGGTTCAGGTGTCGTTCCTCGTCATCAGACCACGGTTCAAAAAATTCCCAGGCCCATCCCAAATAGCCCTTTATGTTGCTTTTTTAAAATGGGACGCTAATATAACTAAACTAAAACATCCAGTTGTTTTAGAGCATGACTTAAGCATTTTATTTTATGTATGGTATAAATATAGATGGTATTTAGATTATGAAGTATAGTAAACGAAAGGCTTCCTGTGCCAATAAAACAAAGCCAAAACTTAGGCATATCTAAAGAAAAGCAAACATTGTTCTTATTTTTATTTACTGCAGAAATAAATTTAAAAAAAACTATTAGGATTTCTTATTTTCTGTACGGCTTCCCAAGGCCTTAGAACGGCTTAAGAAGAGTAAAAGAATTATGTATCGTATTGAATATTTATTGTATTTTTTTAGTTTCTTAAGTGCAACGAAATAAAATCTGTAGTAACCCACGGCAATGTGCAGTGTCATTTGAAAATAGGCACTTTCCGTTAGCCGGGCGCAAGCGAAAAACGCCAACACGTAGAATTCGCCAAATTTCTACAACCATTATCTCTTAGCGATCACCGCGTTTAGTTCCATTGAATTGGCGACATTTGCGCCCGACTAACGGAAAATCGCTTCGCTTTTGGCGAATGGTTCGCGGTTATTCACAATTGGCTATTATTTGCGCCTGTTAACGGAAAATCGCTTCACTTGGCGACTTGTTCGCGTTTATTCACAGTTGGCGACATTTGCGCCCGGTTAACGGAAAATCGCTTGGCGACTTGGTTCGCGGTTGTTGTCTCGTACTGGCGACATTTGCGCCCGGTTGATGGAAAATCGCTTCGCTTCTGGCAACTTGGCTCGCGTTAGTTCACAATTGGCGACATTTGCGCCCGGCTGACGGAAAATCGCTTCTCACTTATGACTTGGTTCGCGTTTCGTTCACAATTGGCGACATTTGCGCCCGGCTGACGGAAAATCGCTTCACTTAGGTGAAAATTCTTCGCAGATGTCTTTCTGAAATTGAACGTTCAAAGAGATGGACGTTCTAATGGGGGTTTCTTTAATCAGAAGTAGAATATATTTATTTAAAACTAGACTTTAACTTTACTTTTGACAAAGAGAATAATAAAATCATCTATTGAAAAGATTATTCCACTCCATTTTAAAAAATTAAAAGTACAATTGTGTTTGCATGATCTTTTCGGACAATTTTTTCAAGTGGAAAAAGTAAATTCCTAATGCATTCCTTGGAAGTCGTAGAAGATTTAGCTTTAATGCCACTTATTCTTAAGTTTGTTGAGCTGAAAATTTCATATGATGATAATTGCACTGCATCAGCAGTTTCTATGTCGTGAGTCAGAATAAGCTCAGACACAAACGAATCAATACCAAATCGCGGTTCAGAAAAGTTCACTTTTTTCAGATCCGGAAATGAATGAATTATTTCTATGTGATTTCCAATATTGTTTTCTATTGTATGAAGTTTTGTTCATTTTGTCCTTCCTTTTCTTCTACAGGTCCAAAGTCAGAGAGACGAAAAGGAATAGGTAACATTGAAGTTGAAGAGATGACCACCAAGACCGCTCAGAAAGGTTTGGAGTGGCAGTTCTAGGGGTTATTTTAGCATTATGTCTATGGGCCAAAATTCCGTTCCAAACAAAAAAATGGTGATTGAAAGAGGTGACTGCTTAGAGAAGTTTTAATGTATGAACTGAATTTTTCAAATATTTCCATTTTATTTCTTTTAATGTAGATTGCTCTAAGACATTCGAATGCCCTATTTCATTTAATCTTGGTTTAAATTAGTTCCCTGCTCTCATTTTAAAGCAACGCGAGGGTTGGTTTTGGGTCGAACCAGATGATGTCGCTTAATCTGTGATTTCAGCATTTCAATGCATTGCTTCCGCCTAACTGACTAACAACAATAATATGCCTCGAGCTGAAATAGAAATTTGTTTTCATAATTTCTTTGTTTGGTTTGAACTTATTTAAAGTTTCCCTTACTGGCACAAGAGTTCTTAAGTGTTCAAAGCGGAGTGTTACTGATTTTTTTTTACCTTTTACATCCAAAAGACCCGTTTTGATATAGACACTACCTTTATTTCGGGTTTAATCCTGGCATTCAGACGTCAATTTGACTGCCTGCTTATTTAAATCTTATTTTGTTTCAAAGTCGTTTTTTGCCTTCATGCGTACCCCAAAAGTTTATTTATGAGGTTGTTGTTTAAAACATAAAAATCAAAAGTTTTACAGTGAAGAAATTTTTACAATTCTTACTTTTGTGCTTGACACCAGTTTCATGAAAACTAATTAACTCTCAAGAACAGTTCATTTAATTAAACTTGATCTTAGAAATACGCGATGGTTTATAAAATAAGCATCTAGAATGCATTTTCCCACTCATGAAATGATAGTAAAAAATTCGGAATCTCCAGGCAAATAATTATAGAACTACCATTAGAATTTTAAGATATTTAATTAAAGAGAACACATTAGTAAAATTTTACCTTTTATTGTGTTTGATGTGTGTACCTTTTCATCACCACAAAATGCCTAAAACGGTAATCAAATCAAAATCAAGTGTTGCGTAGTATATCGAATTATTAGAAGACTTTTTTCAAATGATACACATCTTCAGTTAACCCACGGTTTCAATTTTTGTTGATACATATTAACGCATTTAATGAATCCCCAAATATGAACTAGCAATACGTAACTGAACGAAGTACATGCCCAGCAATCCTTTATTACCTTATCCAGCTAAATAAATGATAAAACCACGAGCATAAAGTTTTAAATACATCTGGATGTTACAACTCAACACAGCCATACATTGACGTCTCCCCATCTCATCACATGACCAACGCTTCATTCAGGAACTAAAAAGAATTAAAACTAGAATATCCCACCGAACTCTCACTTTGAACGTCTGTGATGTTTGCAGTTTCACTAATGTAGAATGGCGTCAAAGCACCGACCATTTCAATTATTTATTTTTTAATTGTTAATTAAAATACAAGAAAAGAAAAATGCAAAGTTATCATTTATCCCCATACTACATCAAATGAGGGCTCGTGCCTCCGAGAAAAGGGAGCAATTGAGTTTTAAATTATTCTGAGAACTTTCATGAATTTGTAGAGATTACGGTGTTTCAAAATTTTCTTAGGCGCAGAAAATAATACGACCCAGATATCTGAGATTTCCTATTAAGAAACTAATTTTCTCTGAGTAAATTTGTGTTCGAGAGAGATTTACATCTGCATTCAAAAACTGTGAATTAATATTTCTGTAAAACCGTGTTCTTGAGGAAGAGATTTAAAGGAAGACTCTGTGTTTTAGAGAAAGAATATTCTTCCCAAGTTCATCGCTAGAGAAGTAAAAGAAATTGCGACAACAACCAGGGGGGTTATTTTTTGCACATGAGACTGTTCTGCTACAAAACTGTAAGTACAAACCTTCATTTCCTGATTTCCAATCTAATATTGTAAATATTACTCTGAATGATATACCAAGCATTGTCCTTTCTCTAAAGTGTGCTCCTACTTAGGCTATCAAATTGCTAAAACGAATATTTTCTGATGAGCCTCATGGCAGAAACACTCGTAAAAGACTGAGAGAATTTCAATAATACATACATATAAAAATCAACGGACGATTATGAGGATTCCTCGACTTCAATGATTGTAAAGCACTCAAAGAATAATAGTTACAATTGATAAAATTTAGCAAAATTAATTAATTGATATTAAAATAAAATAAAAACTATTTTTTGCATTAAATAGTAAGGCGCATATGCAGCTATATCTAATAAAATACAAAGACAAATAATAGAAAAATATAAATTTGAACTAAAATAAATAAAGGAAAATAAAAAAGTAAACAATAATAATAACGAAAACAATATACGTTTTTGCGCGCAAGCGCAGCAGTAAAAAGTAATTGCTTCAACAAAAATTTTTTTAAGATAACACAACAAAACACAGTAAAAAATAGCAAAGATTCTCTAAAAATTGAAACACTTAATAAAATTACTCAAAATGGAAAAGAACTAGAATGGCGCACTCATCGGAGACCACACGCCATTAGTAGTTCTAAATGGACAGATTTTCTGTAGAAAGGAATGACAAAAGTCAAAATTTAATCCTTTCTGTAATCTGAACCTGTCCGGCCACTAAATAAAGAAAAAATTTTCCAACAAATTCCCTAATCCAAAATCAACAGAGGGAAAAATGAAAATATTCACCCTCTTTCAAAATCAGGCCAAGCGGAAATGGACTCAAAGAATCGTCGAATACTACGTGTGATCCAGGAGGTTTATTTAAAATATCTTTTACTACTGTCACGACTGCATTGATTTCTGTTGTAAAAATTGAACATGATAGTTGAAATACGGAAATGCGGATAGTTGAAGTTACGGAACAATTAATCTTATACGAAAAAATAACAGCGAAAGAGGTTTAGGTAGTGGATTTGGATCCAGCAGTATTGACCGCAAAATAACTCAGATAATGCAACCGGTATAGAGGATTTCCTGGTAAATATCTGCTGTGTCAGATTTAGAGAAATCCCAGAGAATAGCCTCCATACTAATAAGAATGGTGGTATAAATGCGTTTCTTTCGTTCTGCAAATGAAGAAATGAAGGGCGAAGCTTGAATTTATGAAATAAATGGAGTTAATTCTATGTAACAGAACACAGTCAAAGGACTGCTTGCGAACTGTGTCCAGTCTTCGAAGAAATCTGTTCCTTGCTGAAACATAGCTAATGCAGCCATAACCTATTTTATAGGATTGTTGATCAATAAATCTGCAACATAGATGATTGGTCTCCTCACCAAGAATATATAAGAAAAGCAAGTCAACTTTTTGTCACGTGACCTCGGATAACATTCCTGGTTAAGAACAGAAGCTAAACATATTTTGCAAATTTCATTACGAAAAATTTGCAACTAATCAAATTACTGGTTACGATTTGTCCATTGTTGACATTTCGTTTCCTCTCAAATTGTAGGATTGCGATATCGAATTTTAAGAAGCGTGCAAATTTCATTGCTTTCAAAATTCTTACCAATTACTTTGTCCAATAGCAATTATAATCTCAATAAACATGTCATCTTTTCCAGATAAATGTGGTGTTTATCTATTAAATACACTATTCTTATAAATAATACTTATTACAGTGTACTATGCCATACTTAAGCCAAAGATTCGAATATCTTAATTTAACCTTTCTAGATCAAACCAGTTTTTCTTTTTACGTGTCAAATATAATTTGTATGTTTGTCATCTAAATTTGTTACCATTCAATGTGCTAATAAATATTCAGATACATTGCTAATAAAATCTTTTAAAAATTGTTCCTAATTGTTTGTTTAATTTTTTTATGCCTACCAGCAGTGGCTGCTTCTGCATTAGAGCTGCAGAACCCCCTGAAATTATTTTTTAAACTTGTATTTTTCGTTCTTAATCTTATTTGCCTACTTTTCCACTTTCAGAGTTCAATGATTTTTGAAAATGCAAGAAAAGTAATGAAAAATTGAAAAAAATGCATAAAATAAATCCAAACGAAGAGAGACGCAGGTCTGAGCTGCAGTGTACTCTGCCCCCTCCCCGAAATCCGTTCACAGCGCAGAACATACAGAGAGAAAAAGCAACTCTTTCTGCCTTTAACTTATACTCGCTATGGGCTGCAAAGCCGAGCAGCTCTGCTGGCTCGGATCCAACAGAACGAGAAAAAGATGCTCTTTTTAATATATTTTTCTTTTTTTCCTTATTCTCACGCAGTAAAACAAAGTGGTAATCTCTCATTGGCTGTTTATGGGTTTCGGTTTGTGTTCCGACGCCAGAAACACATCTGGTTGATTGATTATTTTCTTTCTCTTGATATCTTCTTTTGAAGAAGATATTCATTTTCGGAAGAGTGTTAGCGAGTGAAGTGGGCGAGGAAGAAAGTGTGTATGTGGAACTTTGATTTCCTTTTTCGTCAGTAGAATCGTCACATCAACATTCACTTAACTTTCTGTTAGTGAAACTAGTAGTAAATGATATTTGATGGTTATTTAATGTGTTTGTAAAGCAGGAAATTTCACATCTGGCTTTGGAATTAAAAAATGTGGCCTACTGAAAGATAAAGTAGCTTTTTAAAAATGTATTCTCTTGATAAATATTATCTTGCAGCTCCTTCTTGTTTCTGAGCTCACGAGCCGCCACTGCCTATCAGAAACGTATGATTGGTTCTTATTTTCAACTTGTAATGACGAAAATATGAATGAACATGATTTATATCCAAAACCCTCTTGGACATAAAAAGAAATCAAAATTTTTCAAAAATAATTGCAAGTTCTTTTTTCAGTGTATCTAACGTATTTCTAATTTTCAGTATATCTAACGTGAAAAATTGGTGCACTTTTATTAAATTAAGCTTTATAAGCAACTCCAGTTTCAGAAGTGGACAAAAAAAAGACTACAAAAATGAAAATCTTCGTTAGTAATAGAAATTCACTAAAACAAAATGCAACATTGTTTCCTGTGGACAATGATTATTAATCAAAGTTTCATCTACCTTCAGGTTTCAACAATGCTTTTTATATTATTAGAAGAAAATTCAAAACAATGCGATTCGGAAAGCGTCATAAGAAAAACCTTTATGAAGCATCTTGAAGGTTTTGCAATTTTATCTTCGTTAAAGGCTAGTAATGAATATTTTCCGCATGAAGTTAATATTTCATAATATTTAGTTGGAAATACTTAATTTAATATTTCTGAAAGTTTCTCGCTTTTCCTATTCCTGAAAGTGTCTGTAAACCTGCATGTTTTGTTTCAGGCGCTTTTATTTTCTTATTTTTATTTCTCTTACTAGCTGTTACCCGCGACTTCGTGCGCGAAGAATTTGAATTATTCTTTTTTTAATTCACGAATGTAAATGTTGCATTTTGAAAGGGGAACGTAAAAGTTCTGACGGTGATAATACTTAATTGGACGGCTGACAGGACTGTACTGTACGTGTATGCTGATATAGTTATGTAAATTGTTTATCTATTCTAATATACTTTTGTATTCCAACGTTATTTGCACGGATGTAGAGGTTGTGTGGGCTGAACACACGTGAACACGCCATATATAGTTGCCCATGCGAAAAATATGGTTTTTCCAAATGTACGCCTGCCACTTTCAGTATCTGGCCCTGAGCCTGGCATATTATATTTTTAAAGGATTTGTTGCCTTCTTAACTGAGATGATAAATCCTTCGGTATTATCGGAAGGCGTGGAATTAAAATACTCTCCCTTCTCCCTATATCAGTCATAATAGTAGCTTTCATGGCGTTTGGACCTAGGTGTGTAATTTGTGACCGTGTGCCATTACGCAGTCTCGGTATATCGAGGTTACGTATTAGTAGTTTTGGCACACCGACATTCAATCTCGGCTTGTCGGAAGGTGCCCTGATAGTTCTAAGATGTTGAAGAGCTCTACAGTAAATGATGTTCCTTGTTAATGCCCATTACCATATCTACAGATGGATATTCTGTAATACCTCACTGTGAAAGTTAAATAAAACATCGAGAGAATAATTCACTAACGTCATTGGATCACTGTGTAACCGTATTAAAAGCTTCAAATGCTACGACAACAGGAAACCGGAAGTGTAAAGTCTCCTTTGTTGTTAATGGTCAAAGAAAGCAATATTTTCTTATATTAACTTTAACACTGGCAAAAGCCCGCGCGCAAAACAGTAATTTGGCTTGAATTTATTTCTATAAGAATAAAAAGAATTGTTAGAAATTATGTTACAAAAATATTTTTAAACGTTAATAACAATCAGAGAAAACATTTCATCGCAATGGAATTAATAGCATTAAAAGGATCAATTTCTGGTCTTTAAAACGACATAAAAATAATTATTGTCTAATAAATATTTCAGAAGTTATTGGCAAAAAACGTCTAAGCATTAGGTTTAAAAGCAGCTGATTTTCGTTATTTAATTAAATATTTTAAGAACTAATTAACTCTGAAAGTTGAAAATAGCACCTTTGACGAAAAAATATGCTCTAGAATGTCGTGTGTAAATTTCATGTCGCTACCGTTCACCGTTTAGGAGTTTTTGTGACCGACCGACAGACAGACAGACAAATACATGTAATTTCTGCTTTATATTATAGATATTTATAAAAATAAGCAAAATTTTCAGAAATAAAGGTAAATTAGTTCTAAGTCTAACCGTTGCCTAGCAACGGAGTAGCTATAAATTTGCGTTATTTCCAAATCGTCTGCACGAAATTAAAGTTAGTAAATTTTAAAAATTAATAAAAATTGAAGGAAAAATGGCACAGAAAATAATTTGGTATCATTGAAAAGGTAAACTTTTACACTTGATGATGGTATAAAAATAATTTGCATCGGAAAATTTGTTCCGAAGTTACAGCGGAAAAAAGGATTACGTGATAGTTGATTTTAAAAATAATTTATTCCACATGTTTTCGCATTCCTGAAGGATCACGTGACAGTTGTTTGAAAAATAAAATAATCTTCATCGCGGATCGCGGAGTCAATGGGTTTCTTTGTTAACTAATTTTAATCTGTAGTCAAAAGTAATTAATTTAACGTGATCTCACCTACCCTATGTTCGTTCTTGGGTTTCGAGCTACAACTCTGCCAATTTTCATCCAAATCGGTTTGGTAGTTTTACCGTGAAACCTTAACAAACAGACAGACAGACTTTCACATTTATTATATTATTACGGATTAAGTATTAAGGATAAAGGATATGAAATATATTAGGCTGTTAAAGTTAAGTTTTTCTCCTTATATCTTAGAGCCTTGCTGGAAGCATATAACCTCAGGCCTCGAGGTTTTGGGGTTTCAAAATCTATTCACTTATATAGCAGTCTAAGACAATGGTGAATTTACGACATTGGTTAAGGAGAGGGACCTAAAAAAAATTTTGCACTCGTAGCTGCATATTATCAAAATTTACATCTGAATGCTTCACTGTAGTGCCAAGCCTTAAGGAAAAAAGCGACCTTAGGCTTCTGAGATAGCGCGAGTTCAAAGTCAAATACAATTTTAAAAATACTTTACTTACGAAGTCATGAAAAGCAAATTATGTTCACGAGATTCTCTTTAAATGAACATAAGCAATTTTCCTGTCGAACATACTTGGTCGAAAGATAGATTAGAAAAAAAGTTAAAGCATATTATAAAAATTTAATAACAAAATATTTACGACCAGTCTTTTGACTGGCTACGGTATGCCAAGTGTTAAAAATTTAAGTATAGGTTTAATTTTGCTTTTTCATATTAACGTTCCGTTTTGAAGCAAATCGAGGGCTATTTTAGGATGGATCTCAAAGTTTGGAACCGCGGTCAGATGACGAGGACGACACCTGAGCTGTCATTCCTTCTATAAACTTCTGCACGACACCAGCGGTTGAATGTTTGGCTACTACGTATGATTTAACGAGAAACAGACCCCATATACGGAGGACTTTAGTAGAAATGCGTTTCGAGTGGTTGAGTGTGTTGTAGTTGTGCAGTGTCTATACACAGCCCCCCCCCCTAGCATCTATAACAAATTTTGTTTATACATACTGAAGAATGTCAAAGAAAACGGTGCTTAGAACTTCTTAGCTACATCAATATCGTTCCACCGGACATCCTTTTGGGTCATGACTCACAATTTCAGAAGTTATATCCTAGAATTTTAAATGCAGTGAAGCATTTCTCCAGTGGCCACCCTCTCTTTCAAGGAAAAATGGCGGCACTACAGCGGTTTCATGTCTGGAAGGACAAAATGCGTAATTAAAAAATCCTAATTCGTTATATCTAATATAAAATAATAAAGTAATTTTTTAGAATCATCTAAAGAAAAAAAAATGCTTTATTCGGAAGTTTATAATTAAAACAAACTATACAATTTGTGTTTGCTTGGATTTTTCAGATTTTTTTAAAGGTAACTTTTGTCAATTTTTCCTTTTTTAATTGGAAAAATAAATCCCTAATCATTTCTTTGGTAGTTGTTGAGGAATGGGCAATTTTTTCAGCCATTGAGCTGAAAGATTCATTTGATGGTCGCAACAGAGAGGCAGCTACCAACATTAGTGCATATGTATCATTTTTTTAAAACCAAATATGATGAAACGGCGTAAAAAATACTATCTGGATACACTAAAGAGGGCGACTGAAAATTTCATTCTTGGTCTGAGCCATCTCTGTGCTGCGGAAGATGCACATTTTGAATCGAATGTGATGTGATTGCAACGATTGCTTTCAAATGACAGTTTATAGTCTCTTTCTCAGACTTCGTACTAGGATTACATTTATTGATTATTTCATTCAAAATTAAGATGAAGTCAGTAAAATAAATTTTAAGGCATCTTTGGGTGAATGGTTGCCCTAGGCTACAGCCCAAAATTAGCTCATAAGATAAAACAACCTTGAATATAATTTACTGATAGAGCACAGGTACCAACCTGAAGAAAATGTTATACCATCCCTGGAAGGGTTACAGAGGTCAAGTGTAGATTGTTTTATAATTACTTAACTGATACATCGATAATTTTTTTTCAGTCGGGACTTTATAAACATGTACGTGTCTGACGTGGGTTAAATAACAAACAAAATAACTCTTATCCCCTGAAGGAATCACCTAAAATTTCATCAATTGAAAAAAAAGTAAACTATTGGAATTTTGAGTTGGAACAAAACTTGTTTGAAATGCAACCTATTCTGAATGCAACCTTTTACCCAACACCTTTCTAAATGCAACAAAATAGTTTATTTCCGCATGTGTTTACGCTATATAAACGCTTCCAAGAGTCATTTATGAGATATTTACAGCTCACCCTGTTAAAATGCACTGAAATACTCGAGACAATGTATAAATAAGGTGCTCATTTAACTTTTTCCTTTCATGTATTGATTCCTAGAGTTTATGGAGTTTATATATCACAAATTTTACAGACTTTCATCCCTCCATTACGTACATATAAATGCCTCACATCGATTCTAAAAGCGAAATATAATGTTTTTTGGCACATATTATGGATAAATAGCAATGAACTTATTCTGTTTCTAAATGCTATAAAATAACTAAAACCTAGTAAAGCATCAAACCTCGCGTCAAAAGAAAAAAAATATTGCAAGATTTTCATTCCAGTCTTTAAATATTTGGCCTGTTTTTTTTTCAGGGAATTTTTTGCAACAGTCTGCTTTTACCAGTGTTCAAAAAGTTACAATGACATGTCTCACCATTACTTTAGATTTATGGGTTTCACCCTTTGAAAAATGTATTCTAAACTATTGCTTGTTCACCTGCTAACAAGCCCCCACTGCCTTCAACTGATAATATAATCACCCAAATTACTACCCTTTTGCTTAAAAAATTATGAAGAAAGAATATGAGAAAAATAGCATTAGATTTTGTGCTTTCATCACCTATTCATTGTGTACTTCTATTCAAGAGATTTTAAATATGAAAAGAATGTGCTCCAGTAATTATTTCCAAACCAAGAAAGAAGATCTAATCGTCGGATTCAGTTTAGTGGCCCTAAAATATCGGTTTGAAGAATAATGAAGGCTATTTTAAGACTGATCATGTAATTTTAGAAAACGGCTCATGAAATGGCACCCTTTTTTCCAGATTTCTACGTCACATCGCAGGAGGCCCTTTGGCTCTCGAGGTCAGATAATATGCGCACTAGGTATACATATACTGCGGATCTTTGGTGGTTGATTGTTTGATTTTTTTATTGCACAAGGACCAACATCACTCAAGCGGACCTTTGGTCTAATCGGATTTCAATCCAGAATGCTTCCGATTTTAAAACCGAGGCCCTAGATTTGTCGGGAATAGTCCTCTATAAGACAGAAGCATATTCCAAGAACCCATGTTATGTCCTTTAATTATTTGATTCTTTCTCTATTATTTTCTCGTGTTCCGACTAGACGTAGAACGGAGAAAAATTAGGAAATGGATTTCCGTAAATAAACTACCTAGATTTAAACACAGACTATATTCTACAGATGGATCGGATGGTTAAAAGCATTGATTTAAAATTTTTCCATCGTTTCATTGTAGCATATTAGATTTTTCTTTAAATAAACTAGGTGAGCCATAATGGAAATTACACACATTGTAATTATCTAACTGTAACATCAGAAGATCGTTGCTAAAGCACAACTGGATTAATTACTTTAAATTATTCATTCCGGAAAGTATGACTGGCAACTCTGATCGTAAAAATTTATTGTGTGTGACAAGTTGTTAAATATCAAATTAGACAAAGGAGACAAAATTAATTACAATTTGTGTAATTAATTTTCAAAAAAATATAGTACACTAAAACTCCAGGAATCGAATCCCATGAATCCAAAATTTCGGATTATCCGAATATATTTTACTAATTCTCTGAAAAAAAATTTGAAAAAAGAAGAAAAAATAACAATTAGGAATCAGAAGCAAAGCTAATGCTTATTCAAAACTTAAAATAAGTATTCGAATTTCTCTTTAAGAATGAATACAGCATCTTAATTAGTAGAAAAAACTCAGATATCTTCTTTCTACCCTCAACTTGTTTGCCACTATACAGTACGAATCTCCGCAAACTCTTTCCGTACAACTTCACAGAGCACCCAAAGTCAATACTGCAGTGCATTTGGTATATATACCAAGAGGATTTTGACGAATTTCCCGGAATCCGAACAAACATCAGTCCCAATTAGTTCGGTTATTAGTTCTACTCTATAAATAAGCGTTTAAATATTTAGCTATTTTGCTGTTACAAAAGATATATTCTATGAATTGTAATTCATCAGGCTAAGGGATTCGTTGTTTTTCTTTTGTTAGAAAAAGGGAAAGGTATTTGATATTAGGTAATCGTTTCATTGGTATCGACTAGTTATAAATTAGAGATGCGTTTAGATTTCCGATTTCCTCCTAATAACAAATATTTATCAATCATTCTAATTTAAAATTAATTGTTCATTTTGGTTCTGTTTCAGGAAAAGGCCTGGCAAAGAAATCGAGGAATCCGAAGAAAAACTGTCTGAATCATCAAAGAAATTCTAGAAAGCAGATCACAGAGGGTATCCGTGATATCGGCAACCCACCCGTATATCCATTGGTCATCCTCGACGTGAATGAAGACATCAACGACAACATCGCCAAGATGGTTATGCGCATTAATTATTAGGGCATCACCAAATTCCACGTCGAAAATCCAAAAGACGACTTGGTGAAAGGTTTCGCAAATTTTAATATATTCTTGCCAGAATTGACCGCCGAAGGAGAATGTTTCATGATCGGAAAGATTTTGGGGATTTTTCCAATGTCCAGTGATTATCCATTTTTCATATACGTTGCAAAGGTTAGTTAAATCCGAATGAGCAAATGATCCGATTTCCAAACTTATTATCTTGAAAAAAAATGTTTTTCTTGATGTTTTGTCTGTGTTCTGCATTTTCAGTCTGCATTTACTTTTTTTTAATTCCGAGAACCGCGACAAGCTCTACCAAAAAATTGTTTTCAGATATTAATATGGAATATTTTTTTGTTTGTATCGAGGCGCCATATACGAGAACCAAAACAACAATTAGGAAGTCCTACTGTTACTATTTAAAAAATTTCTAATGGCAAATAAAACACAATATACATGCACAGAGTGAGATATGCGCCGGGTGCATTTTTTAAGAAACTGACAGTGCTGAGAGCCATCTGTAGCCTGATCTAAGAGAAGAATTACCACCAAATTTGGTAAGGGGACTAATGGAGATATGAGAAAAAAGATACGTAAAAAAATTAGTACCGGAGGTCGTCTGAGACATCTTTTTGCCCTACGAAATGTAGCAAATCGACGTGGGATTGACTCAACAAGTCGTGGGAAGTACAATCGTCCGAAATCACATTTTAAAGGGAAGATTTAGTCACGAGGATGCAGATCAAAGTAATGAAGAAAAAAATATGGCAAATGGCTGCTATTTAAACATAAATATTCGAATAGTTTTGTTGAATTTTATCAAGTTTGAATATGCTGAATACCATATATGCATTTCGAAAAAATCGAAATAGACACAGGACCATCCAAACCGTCCGAACCGATTTGCCGAAAATGTCAAAATTTCGATACCCGCCTGAAGAATCGATCCATAAGCTGTCGTGAAAAAGTTTCAACGTGGAGAAAATTCGGATTTTACGATCCGGTTTTCGAACGGTCTGAGGCTTGGACAGACCAAAATAAAATATAAAATTTAAATTGCAGTTCGACGATTACTATTCGAAGATTCAAGTTCAAATCTATCAAATTGTGGAAAAATTTCTTATTTTATTTTTCTTAGAGGCCTTATTTCAATGGTATTTGAATGGAATTTTTATATAAGTTGCCCTATATATCGGACTTCCAAATTATAAAAGAAAAAACTATATTATGTTTCGCACATGTGCAGTAAAAATTACTTATTACAGATATTCATACTTCCTGAAATACTCAAGGTATTCGAATTTTAATGCAGTGCTTCGCTAACATACTGTCATGTATTTTGTAGGATTCTTATAATTTGGTTAAAAACTCTATGTGTTCTGAGCCAAGACAAATGCAGAAAAATCAGGGATTTCTTAAGAAAATCTTTATATCTTCCCGAATATGCATGTTATTTTTGCCAAAATATATGTAAATATTGCGCACAGGAAACAAAATCATTGATGAAAGTTAGAATTCATTAAGAGCTTTCTGTGAAACCTGATGAGCCCAAATTATTTTCTTCTTTTTCACTTTCTGGTTTGTCCCCTTGTGACCCAATCTTCGCTCTAAAGTTAGAGTTTCGTCGATTGTTACTTTCCATGACTTGCTGAGTCAATGCCACGTCGAATTGCTGCACTTTTCCGGGCAAAAGGAAGCCCGAAACGATATTAGGAGATATCTTTTGACTTTTGACACTTCAGTGCGCTGTTTAGTTTGTCAAGGTTCAGAACAATGCACTAGATCGAGGTTAATCACCTTCTCTCACATTATTTAGCTTCCTCACGGACAGTTATTTGAGCTTTTATCAACAAAGACATCATCTTTTGATGCGTGTGTCAGGTATGGAACTAAAAGGGGGAAATAGATGATTTTTTTAAAAAAAATGACTTGAAGACAGGGGGAAAAATTCAATACCTCCAGCAGATTACGCTGACATCCGAAAAACTGGGTTTAGATTTCAGATTAAAACTAATGGTGCGTGATGACCATGTGCAGGATGACAGTGTTGCCACACTAAACTAACATTTTGAGGGACGGTCACCCAGAACCACCTAAATAATCAGGTGTAACTATCCTATCTAGTATTCCTGCCAAGGCTGGATATCAAGTTCCTGGGGGTTCAAAGAAGATTATAATCACCAGCTCATGATGACCTGTCCATTGGAGGTCATAAGCTCTTCTTATGCTACTTTCCCGTCTAACTGACTGGTGGGCGAGCTATGTAGCGTTCGATATCATAATCACTATCACTTGTTGCCACCGCCCTCTGCGCATGTCTGCGAAGAAGATTCTACTATATAAAGCACTCAAAGATTGTGTTCATTCTCTTTTTTCTCCGGTTCTAAACATGTTTTTATGTTTAGTACTTTAGTTTTGATGAAGTTTTAATTATTTTCAACTGATTTGCTTAGTTAATGTGCTGCTTTTATTGAGTCCATGTGCACTGAGGAAGATGTTGGCCGATCAATTATCACCAACAGCGCTACACTGTAAAAGCTGTGGAGTAATGTCGCTCCAAATTTGGAAAACCTTAAAAACTGCGTGAACAAACACTTTATTTAAAGTCAACACCAAATCAAGCTTTCTTATACATTTCAAATATGGTATAGTTTGCATCAATCACCAATACTGGTGAATCCTTACACCCTGCTCACATGTACCTGACAACATTCGTGAATTATTTTCACCTGTGGTAACACCAATTTTGGCGTACGTTTAAAAAATCTCCGATCGCAACGATAGGTTATTTATAAACAACTTCGCCGTTCCGTTGGTTGCTGCCGTTACGCCGAAAATTATTGTTGTAAAAGGTATGTATGTTTTTAGTTGTGTGATAAAGATAATTAAGTTTTCATACGATAAATATAACTCTATTTATATGTATGTCATTTGTATTTAAGAATTTTATTACGTTTAATTTGTATATTACACATGCTTTGCTTCTGAAATTTTCTTTTCTAAGCCTAGTCGAATAAACAGAAGAAAAATTTATTTGGAAAACTTTTTGGCATGCATTATTTCAGGACATTTTTTTACAACTCTTTTTTACTCATCTTCTTTTCAAACTTTTTATTCAAGTTCAAATTTCTATCTTTTTACTCATTAAAGATACAGTTAAAAATTGCATATATTTGAAAGCACTGAAAAATTTTAGCCTATTTTGATACCTCATTCATTAATGTTAGATATTCTATTTTTTATGAATTTAAATATTTTACATATTTTTTCGCACCTGAAACACGCAGACAATAATAAGATAGATGATTTTATTTTATTCTTATTTGTTTACTGTTTTAATATAATTGGCACAGCCTTTGAGTTACAACGGAATAGTGTGTTCTTGTGTCAGAATATTTATTTTCATTCTTGCGGTTCAAAATTTTATTTGGATTATTTTAAATAATTTTTTAATCATTTCAGTTTAGAACTTCTCGGAGCTACTGAATCTTAAGGATTGATTTTTTTAGATTTTGTAATAAAATTTGTTTAATATGCACACACGCACATGTATTTATATATCTTAAGCATATTATTGTTTTACTTTGACAACATTCATGTTTAACTATATTTTATACAATATGCATATATGTCTTATAGGATCTTATATCTGAATAACCAGCCGATTTTTCTTTCTTTTGATGGTGCTTCGTGCCAGGATATAAAATATTTTATGTGTTACATAGGTCCTGAGTTTTACTGTTGCTGAACTCCAAAAATGGTGGCAACTACTTTACACCAAAAGTAGTGTAAAGGAACATTCCTGGTGTTTGATTGCACCAAGAATTATCCTTGGTGTTTGATTACACCAAGAATTATCTTTGGTGTTTCACTACACCAAAAATAATTGTTGGTGTTTTACTGCACCACTTTTGGTGTAAAGTAGTTGCCACCATTTTTAGTGTTGTGTTACACTAAATTTTTTTGCAGTGTACAAGTTATTGTAAGGATAGACACAGGCTCATTTGGGATAGAATAGCCATGCATTTTAAAATCGTCGGCGCTTTATTTAAATCAGAAGTGTAAGAAATTAAAAACGACGAATAAATTTAAGTTATATTTGTTTAAAAGTAAGGTTTTATTATAAGGTTTCACCTGTGATTTTTGCTTTTAACTGTAATCGATGTTAACAACAATAGATTCCTGTTTGCAAATGTGCCGTTGTTATTAAAGAGAAATAAGTGCGTTCAGTAAATGTCACTTATCTTTAACTTATGTCATCTAGTGCTTGGACACAAACCAAAAATTAAAACAGACTGAAATATCAAAACTCTTGTTATTTGAGTGCCAAAAATGGATACAATATCGGAAGACAAGGCCTTACCACTACTAATTCATTTCAAATTTAAAAAAAATACATTATATAAAATATTTATCTGGTTCCACTTTGTAATTTAATTTTGAAGTCATAATAAAAACCAAAAGATGAATTTTGAAGAAAATATTTCTGTAACTGATGACAAGACTTGATTAATCAAACTGTATAGCAACTGATTAAATCGTTAGAAGAGGATATTTTATACTTCGAGGACGATATGAATAATATTTTTTAATTAGTAAATGGGATTTTGACAGTTCCTTTTAACAATTTGAATAGAAAGAACTCTTTAAATATCTAATAGCTACAGATGCCTGCATTTTTGTCATATCTCTTGTTCCAGTGAATTAATTTTTCTTGTGAAATCGAGATAAACAACAGCATAAGGTATTGTGGATGATCCACTACCTACTTCACGCTATTGCAGGCCAGAACGATTCCAGTTCGTTCAGAAATAGACACAAATTCAAAAGCACGAAGCTGTATAGGTGGCAAACTAGATAACTAATTTGAATCCGAACAGACATGAAAACTGGTGAAAAAATTTAATTAGTCATAGCATCAAACGCTATTGCGAACCAAAGATGTAATTTGTGTCCAATCACAAGTAAACAGTTCAATAGCTTAAAGTTTTGTTTAAACCAGTCAGTGAAAACCATCTACAGTTAGGACTGTTCAAGCTAGATTGCCGGATTAGATTCGCCTAGTGCTTATTATATTTTCCATATAGACTTACGTTATGAATATGTTAAACGGGGAAGGGGGATAAAGATACTGTTGAAATTTGACATTTTTAAAAAAGAATAAAAGATAAAATTAAATTGCAAATAGGTCTCGTGGTTGACAAGCCGAACCATGAAAGAAGGCAATACTGCGTGGGAACGGATGCCAACCGCCGCTATTTTATTCATCTTTCTACTGATTATGTAACAACTATTTAATGGTCCTTGAATCTCTTCATCAATTGAGAATTTCTTAATATTTACGTCTAACCAACATATACAAAAATTAAAAAAAATACTTATGAAATTTTAATATTTAACAATTTTACCAACTTTTTCGTATATTACACCACTGTGCGGTGTCTTGTATAAAAACCAGGAGCTCGTGAAACCAAGAGCTTAAAATTACAATTCAAGATTCAAATTTTTTATTTGCCTCCATAACACTCAGATTAAGAATCAACATTTGTAATTAATTAACATAAAATATAATTTAATATTATTGTGGTTAAAGAGTTACAGTTCAGCTCCAAGAGAAGATGTCTCATCTCAATAGGCCATTCTGGGAAGTAAGTTTTATAACAATTTTTATTTAATTAATAATTTTATAAACTAAAATCATATTCGAAAAGGCAAAAATGTTGAGTTTTGATGATAATAAAATATAATTTTACCAAAAACTTTTTGATTTAAACTTTTTAGATTAAATCTTTGTAAAATTCAAGAAAACGGTAAAACGTTCGGCAAGATGGCCATAAATTAATATAGCATCTTTTTATCATATAAATGAAAAAAGTTCAAGTTTTATGAAAAATTTAGAAATATATCCGTGTAAAATTATAAATTTTTGCAGTCTAATAAATTTTTTACTGCACAACTTTGGGTTGAAATCTAGAAGTTGGTACACACACTTAAAATAACGCCAAGTCGCCAAAGCTAATGCAAGTATTACCTGCATTTAGCTTTGGCGACTTGGCGTTAATGAAGTGCAACGGTCAACGTCTGGCTTTGGCGATTTGGCTGCGTTTTAAAGGGAAACGAAATAAGTTTATATTTAATTATGTTTGAACGTCTGGCCAAACAAGCTGAAATATTAGAAAACACTTGGATAATTCATTTGCTTGGCTTATTGCCATATGACGTTGCGCAGTTAATCGCCAGAGAACCAGATGAGATTACAAACGATTATGGCAGAGTTAAAAAGATATTGTTGAAACGGTATAAGTTAACGCCAGAAAAATTTCGCCAAAAGTTTTTCATGCATAATAAGAATTTAGGAAGCACCTGGAAGAACTTTGTCTATGAATTGGGGAGTTTTTTTAGTGAATGGGTGAATGGAGTTAAAGCATATAGTTTTGAAAAATTGAGCGAGCTTATTATAACAGATCAGATAAAACGTAAAGTGTCTCAAGAAGTAAAAGCTCACTTTATAGATTACTGGTCTAAGCTGAATTCGCCAGATGATTTAGTTGAAAAATTGGACGATTATGATACTTTGAGGTCAACTTTTAGGAGTAAACAACCGCGCAAGGAATGGCATTACGACAAGCAGAACTCCTTTAAAGATGATTCAGCTTTTGTAACCAACGAAAAGAAAAAACTGTGCAGTATTACACATAACGAGAGGGGTGAACCAAAATGCTTCCTATTGTTCTATCGGACACATTACAAGGAACTGTTCGCTGCCAAAATCAGTTTTAACATGCAGAGAAGGTAATGAAACAGGCCATAA